>PVKS010005624.1:0-83839 GCA_004027875.1 Aplodontia rufa | reverse complement strand
CACACACAGCCACGCTGGAGACACTGCCCCAGCCACTCCACGCACACACAGACACGCTGGAGACACACTGCCCCCAGCCACTCCACACACACACAGACACGCTGGAGACACTGTCCCCAGCCACTCTGGACACACACAGCCACGCTGGAGACGCTGCCCCCAGCCACTTCACGTACACACAGACACACTGCAGACACTGTCCCCAGCCCCTCCCAGCACACACAGCCACGCTGGAGACACTGTCCCCAGCCACTCCAGGCACACACAGATAGGCTCTGGACCACTGGAGCTGACTCTCTTTTGAAAGCCCTGATTCTTTCTTCACCTGAAACTGGAAAACTTCCTTCACTCCCTGGGGTGTTAAGAGTGCCATGGCCCTGCATCCAGTTGCCAGGAGACCCGGCCAGCACTGACGAGTCTGCGGAACCCAGGGTGGGTGGGGGTGCAGCTTTGTTGGGTCATGAGGCGCCTGGGCTCCTGGGCAGCTTCCTCCTGCTCTTCCTCTGGCTGCACTCTGTCCCCCAGCCTGTGCAGGGACAGCCTCTGTCTCCCAGCTGCTTTCCATCAGAAGGGGCATCGCCCGCCACCCACAGGCTTCTCTCCCCCACAAGTCCCCCTGGAGCCCCTGCCTCCCTTTCTTCTCAGGCTTCAGGCTGCCTCCGGGGCTCCTCAAACACTCGCCTCTTCTGCTCTTTGCAGTGCTCGCAGACACCACGTCCCCGAGGGACCTGCTTCTGGCATTTGCCTCAAAGCTCAGCTGCACAGTGGCTGCCCTGGGCATTCACAGGTCCCTCTCCTGGGTGTCCCTTCCTTGAGCTGGCACCTCGAGCCTCCCAGCCACCTCCAAGTCCTGCCCGCTTTCCCTCCTAATGGTTATCGGGGTCCTTTCTCCCCCTGTGATTTGTTGCGCTGGTGTTCAAATTTTTCACCTAAGACCTCTGAACCTCTTGTCAATTATATGCCCTCCCCCAGCACAATGCATAACATTGGGTGTATCAGTTGCTCCCCGACCTTCCTGTTTGCTCGCAGGGTTAGCCCAACGCCTGCATGAGGCTCTCAAGGCCCCAGGTGACCTGGGTCCTTCTCTTTTCCAGCCCACCCTGGCTGCCCCGCCCCCTGACTCCCTGCAGGACTCTGCCTGCTGTCCGCTCCTCTGCCCAGTTCTTCCCCAGCTCCGCCTGGTTGACTCTCCTGCTGCTTCTCATCTTCCTCTGATCATCCCTCTCAGGACCCCTGAGTCCCTGGCACATGCTCTCATGACTCTCAGTGTGTCCCCAAGAGCACTTGGCACCTTTTTTTTTTAATTAGATATATATAGAGCTACAGTTGAGGGGGAAACATTATCAAACCATCAATAACCAATGTATATATACTTAGTTATCCAGAGGTGATGCCATATCATAGATGCCCAGCTTGGATTTCCCCTGTTGCTGTTTCCCCCAGAAGAACTCCTGCGTTAAATGGGTATCTCATGGAGGAATGACATCTGCTTCTGAGATTTTTCCTCCATATTCCCACTCCCCAGTTTCCTAGGAGTTCTTCATACACCCTCCCCCTCCCCATCCCCCTCCCTATGCCTCCAAGTAACCTAGGGAGCCATCCCCCTATTGCGTTGAGAATCACATAATTTGAAGTTATACTTGGCACCTTTTGACAACTGTTTCAACACCAGATAGCAAGACCAGGAGGGGCGTTTTGTTTGCGATTGTTGTATTTGCGTTGCGCATGCCCGGCACACAGTAGGGGCCTCTGTGCTCATCGAGTGGCTTTGCATTTGGGCATCTGTTGGGAGCTGCCTCCCCTCCAGCCGATGGTCTTGCCAGGGCATCGGGAGTGTCTCACTTGCCTCAGGAGCCCTGGTGCCTACTGCAGGCTGGGATGGTGATCAGGAGCCAGCAGATGCTTGTGGGGTGAATAATCAGAAGCATCCATAGTGATGCCGACAGGCGGAACCAGCTACAGGCGAAGCCTCCCCAGCGACCTCATTGGGCCGGGCCCAATGTTCTTTGCTACACATGAGTGTTCTCAAATCTTACCCAAGACCCTACCAAAGCCACGAGTTCCCACGGTCCAGCTTAATGGCCCCCAGGCATCTTCTCCTATTTACATTTGGGGGGAAATATGAATACCTCAATTTATCTATTCTGAGGCCTTTGGTTATAAAAAACAAAGGAAAAGCTCCCAGAATACCCAAACAACGGAAGTGTGTCATGGTAGCAGCATTCCAGGAGCCCAGACACCTTATCTCCATCCTTGGGCTGCTCCGTGAGACGTGCATAGTGACCCTAGTGCCCATTTGATGGGTGAGAAGGGAAGTGAGAGGGATTAAATACATTGCAAGACCACAGGATTAATGTGGGGCATGGTGGTGCACACCTGTAATCCCAGAGGCTCAGGAGGCTGAGACAGGAGGATCGCAGGTTCAAAGCCAGCCTCAGCAACTTAGCAAAGCCCAGAGCAGCTTAGTGAGACGTTGTCTCAAAATAAAAAATAGAAAGGGTTGGGGATGTGACTCAGGAGTTCAGTGTCCCTGGGTTCAATCTCCGGTATAAAGAAAAAGAAAAAGAAAAAGATCACAGGATTAGTACTGGGACCCTAAGTTTAGCAGCTGGCCACTCTGATGGTCCTACAGATTCAGTATTTGTCAGCTCAGATTATCAGTGATCCAGCGCCTTCAAATAATTTTTTTATCTGTCTATCATCTATCTCTATCATCCATCTATATCTATCATCTATATCTATCTATATCATCTATCTGTATCTATCATCTATCTATATCAACTATCATCTACCATCTATCATCTATCTATATCTATCATCTATCAATATATATCTATCATCTATCTATATCTATCATCTATTTATATCTATCATCTATCTATATCTATCATCTATCAATATATGTCTGTCATCTATCTATATCTATCATCTATCAATATCTATCATCTATCTATATCTATCATCTATCAGCTATCTATCTCTATCTATCAATATCTATCATCTATATCTATCATCTATCAACATCTATCTATATCTATTATCTATATCTATCATCTATCTATATCAACCTATCAGCTATCTATCATCTATCTATATCTATCATCTATCATCTATCTATATCTATCTATCATCTATCATCTATCTATATCTATCGTCTAGCTATGTCTACCTATCAGCTATCTACCTATCATCCATCCTTCTGTTTATCTGTGTGTCTGACAGTCCTTCCATCAGGTAGTTGTGCATAAGTAGCTACCCACAGGCATACAAATGAGGGCACTTCAATTTGGGGTCCTGCAGCCCACGGCTCCTGTACCCAGAACTGAGCATTTTGTAAGTGGTGACTTCAAATCGGCAGCCATAGCGGGGCAAGTGAGCTGTCTCACCAGGCTAAGGCACCAATCTCCTGGCAGAGATGGGACTAACTTCTAACTGAGGCTGCTGCTCTAGACACCACCTCATGTCAGAGCCTGTCTTGGAGAGAGCAACGGAAGCCAGAGAAGAAGCAAGATTCTAGAGACAAACCAAAGTTGGCCAGGTTGTTTTAACCCAGGGCTGTAATGTTGCTGGCAGCAAGAGCCCTCAGGGTCCTTAGATAACCATGCTGGGCGTATGGCAGTTGGTGTCCCCCTGTAATTCTCTTTTCCTGGTAGAAGGGCTGGTTTTCTGTTTTTTGCTTTTGTTTTTTACAGGTCTCTTCCTTTTTGTCATTGCATATGGGACTTGCTGGGGACAGAATCTGCTTTTTTGATTTTAGAACTCTGATCACAAGGTCCACGTCTAGCCCATCACCCAGAGGTTCTGAGCACCCTCATTGGGAGGACCAGGCGCATGTGGATGCCAAAGACAGTGTGTGCACTTGGTTTCTGTCCAACAGTAACCCTGATCCATGCCAATGGGACTCCAATGTTGTTGGCAGCAACAAAGTAAATGGCTTTAAAAAAAATTACATCCAAAACTTCAATAGTTCAAGTGACGTGATTTCTGGGTGGCTTTTCCAGGCCTTGGAGAACTTATTTGCCACCATCTCTTCTTCCTTCCAATTGGGAATGCAGAGATGATGGCTGGAGCACCAGCAGTCAGTCCTATGGCAAGCACGGGAATGAGAAGCCCATCGTGGGCCCAAGACAGCTTCAGCCGGCTGCATCAGCCCCTGGCCCCTCCGAGGAGCCCACCTCTGGCTCAAGTGGCTGAGGTTTGGGGTTAGAGTTCCACGGAGCTACACCCGATCCCTCGGAGCTGTCAGCTTACACTTCTGTGGTCCAAGCTGGGTCACATGAGGTCATGCGGTGGCCGGGCAGTGAGGTAGACTCCTGTTCACAGAGGCAAAGCGATTTGCCAGAACCAGGAAGTGGGGGCGTTGAGCCTCAGGATATCCCCCCCCCCGCCGCCCCTGTCGCCCCTGTGAGCTGCACGTCCTACTTCCTGTCAGGACCCTGAGAAAGTGACAGTAATCTTGGGAGACGTTTCCAGGCCTGGGGGAGGGCGGAGGATGGGGTGGCTGGGAAGCCCGCTCCCCACCAAGGACAAACTGAACTGACACCAGTCCCTGCCCCCACTCCTGAGATACAGACAGGGGCTTCCTGAGCTTGGGGCCTGTTGGGTGCGGAGCCTCAGTTTCCCCCTGCTGCAGGTGCTGATGATCCAGCCAGGCCCAGGAGCTGGGAGGGCAATCTGCCCTGGAGAACTGCCATCTTTAAGAGACTCCACCTGCCATGCTCCTGTTCCCCCCTTGCTCCCTCAAAGTTGCCTCTGACCCTGAAGAATGGCCATGCATCAGCAGTAAGGCACAGAGAAGGCCACCAGGCCTGACCCTGGCGACCTCACTTCCTGGTACCATGCCTGGAGGACCTTGCTCTGCTTTATCCCCTGTGTGGACTTCCGAGCCCTGGCTTGCTGTCCCCCCGGTGTCTGTGCCCTCCCTGGCTTCCATCCCAAGGCTCTTTTCTCAGATGGCTTCTGGCCAGTCGTCCTTGCTCAGACCTTCAGCGAGCTCCCCTCCTCAGCTACCCCTCCACCCACACAGCTCTCAGACCACAGCACAAGTACCACCCACACTCATTCCTGGGCCTGTGTCTGTCCCACACAGGGACAGCAAGGGAGGAGAGGCCCCTGACAGGGATGTTCCTGAGAAGGTGACTCTGTACTGGGGACCCAACAGGACACATGGGGGACTTGGGACCAGGCAGAGAGAGGTGAGATCTGGTCAGTGAGCTGTAGGGCAGATTGGGAATCCTTCTGCCCCTAAGTCAGTAGAAGCAGGAGAATGATAAGACCAAGAACCCTGGGGTGGGCGTGAGGTCTTGGCAAGGCCTCAAAGCAGGAAGGAGGGCTGTGCAGGTGAGTGCAGGGCCAGAGGCACTTCACTTGGGGCTACTGCCTCTCCTTCTCCACGTTGAATGTTGAACAGGCCTCCTAGCTGTGGAAAGACAGCTGTGGAGGAATCCTGGAGGGGGACAGGAGCTTAGTGAGGCCCAGGGGCCCCCGCAGCAGAGGTGGGCGGGACGTTCAGCATCTGAATGACAGAGGTTTTCTTTGGGTAGGGAAGGTGGTGGGGTCTTAGTTCATGTTGTGCTGCTATAACAGAATGCTACAACGGGGGTCATTTATAATGTAAAAGAAAATTCATTGGCTCACTGTTCTGAAGCCTGGAAGCCAAAGACGGGTGGCTGGAATCTGGTGGGGTGCACATCCCATGCTGATTGGGGAAAGAGAGGGCAAAGGAGCAAGGGACTGAGCTCTGCCTCCGCCCTGTGATAATCTGTGTTCACCCAATCCATGGCCTGAGCCTCCCTCTAGCCCTGCCCACCGCAGGCTTGCTCTGGGATTGGAGTTTCCAACAGGTGCTGTCTAGGGGACACATTCAGAGCACAGCAGTGTGTGTGGCAGCTGGGTAGACAGCCTCAGGACACAGCTGAGACCGGGTAAAGTTAGGCAGTCAGAGTGGTTAGAGTGCTCGAGTCAGTCAAGGGAAACCAGATCTTTTCCTTTAAGATCAATTTGACATCCCCAATGCTGGCCAGGTGGGTCCAGATGCAGACACTCCCTTCTGCTAAGCAAGGGGCCACGTTCTTTCTATAGATGCCGGAAGTGCAAACCAAAGACTGCCCAAGTCCTAGGTATGGGGGAGGCGAGAGGATGACCAGCTGAAGGGAGAACTTCCTATAAAAAGGGCAAACCCAATCCCCTCTCCGACTCTGCTCCCTTCTCCCACTCTGGGGGAGTCTTCTCTTCTCCCACGGGGGGGGGTCTGCTCTTCTCCCGCTCTGGGGGGTCTGCTCTTCTCCCGCTCTGGGGTGTCTGATCTTCTCCCACTCTGGGGAGTCTGATCTTCTCCCGCTCTGGGGGGTCTGCTCTTCTCCTGCTCTGGGGGGTCTGCTCTTCTCCCGCTCTGGGGAGTCTGCTCTTTCTCTATGCTTTGCTTTCTGATATTTTCTTAAAATCTCTACCACACCTGCCTTGGAGTGCCTTGGTTTCATTCTTTGTCTGCAAAGGACACTAACCTGACTTCACCACACCAGTATCACAGCCACATGAACTTTCTGCCTGGAATGAAACTCTGGCTGGGAGTAATGTGGCAGGATGGTGGCGGTAGGAGAGGCAAGGGACCCCAAAACTCCAGAGAGGATGGCAGACTAGTCAGCAGTGTGGGGGGACTGGGGCCCAAGGATGGGAGGGCTAAGAGCCACGGGCTTGGGGTCCAGAGCTGACACAGTCACCTTAAAATGTGCTCTTGCTGGGCTGTGCGGTAACCCCAGTTGTCTCCCCTGCAGAGCGTGTGCAGAAGGGCCTCAAGACGGGGAGATCAGAATACACTGGGGCAGAGGCAGCAGCCCAAAAGCTGGGAATCGGCACCATGAACCAGACTCAGTGGGGCTAACGAAGGCATCAGCCCCCCATGTGTCTCCAGAGATGGGAGGGGGTGCTGAGCATCCCAGCCGGGAGGGGCAGGTTGGAGACTAAGAGAGTGACCCCTGTCTGATCTTCAGTTTAAGCAGCAGGGCACAGATGCTGTCATGGCTGAGGGTGAGGTCTGCAGAGGTTTGGAAGAGTGGCTACAGAGAACCAGAGAGCAGGTGATGGATACCAGGTCCAAGCCCTCGTGGAAATTGTAATCAAAGCCTTTACTGTACAGTTAATTCTCCACTTACCATGGACGTCTGATGGACCCATCCTCAGTTGAAAATGTGGTCAGTTGAGATGCATTTGAAACGCCTAACCCGCCCGGCATCCTAGATTAGCAACGGGCACACTGTGGAGTGTGACTGTGTCCCCCGGCATCACGGGCCTGACTCGGAGCTGCAGCAAGCCACTGATGCCAAGCAGCAGCAGCCGAGGAAAAAGTCAAAATCCAAAGGGTCGGGTCCCTCCTGCAGGCCAGTGCTTTTACACCACTTTGAAGTGAAAAATTGAAAGTTGCATCTTAAGTCAGGGACCATCAATATTTTCCTGGGAAAGTTTCCCTGCGGGGGTGAATGAATTTCTTCAGGGCTGAGAGTTTCCCAGAGCATCCTTCCTAGAGTGGAGGGGAGAGGGTCAGAGGCCAGGGAGGCACAGCAGGGCAGGATAGCGCTTGGGGGCTCGAGAGGTTAAGGGGGAGATTGGAGACCCCAGAATATCAGCCAGGGAGAACACTGTAAGCTTCTTCAGCATCTCCCACATCTAGAACAGTAACACACACATAACAGACTAGATTAATATTTGTTGAATTTATGGAGGGAAGAAGGCCCCTGGAGGAAGGAATCTTGCCATCAACAGTGCTAATGATCTATAGTTTACTGCTGGTCAGGCACTTGGAAATGAGCCAGGATCCCTAAGCCCAGCCACTGTTGCTGTTCTGGCAAATGGGAAATGCTCAGCAATTAGGGAGTAGATGGAGAAGGTGCACCTGCTGGAAAGGCTGGCCCTAAGGATGTGACCTCGTGGCTTTATGGGATGAGTTGAGTCCCCCAAATTCAGGTCCTAATCCCTGGGACCATAGAAAGTTTCCATATTTTGACATGAGGTCTTTAAGGAGACATTTAAGGTAAGTGAGACCATTAGGATGGGAACCTCATTCAATCCAACTGGATCCTTCTAGAAAGAGTAGATGAGGACGCAGACACAGAAGACAGACCCTGTGAGGACTCAAGAAGGTGCCATCAACAAGGCAGACAGGGAGCCCTCAGAAGGAACCAGCCCTGCTGACCCTGATCCTGGTCTGCCTGTCACCAGAACTGTAAGAATCAGAAGAAAAGGAACGTCTGTTGCTGAAGCCGGCGGGTCGGTGGGGCTGTGCTACGACTGCTCTGGCAGAAGACTGCACCTGGGGGCTAAAGCTTCATGGTGGGGTGGGGCGTGCACAGGGCAAGGTTGGTCCCTCCTGTCACAGAAAGCAGAAGGACACCGATCCCTGGGAAGACAAGTGCTTCTGCAGACATAGGGCCCCATTTATTTATTTTTTTAAATTTCCAATTGATCATAGGTCAGTACTTAAAAGAACACAATGAAATAAATCATTAAGTAACGTATTAGACACAAAAAATATGGTCTAACAGTTCTCACCCTTGGATAGCACCACAAGGTCAAATATCTGTAAGTTTCCAGATGCCTCCTCTCGATATGTATCCTTGTCCCATTTTGTGCAGGTGACAGACCTCAGCTAGCTGCACTCACTCTTTGTAGCACTGGTCCAAGGCAATGTCACTCATGTGGGAGTCTGGCTTTAGAGACATGTGGCTAGGTGTCCAGCTGGGGCTGTCAGTCACCCCTCCATGGCAGTGCCCTGCACATGTGACCGCTGGGTGGCCTGGCCTGTGCAACCAGGAGGCCCTTCCTGCCTCACTGAGTGTCCTCTCCCCAGGGGTAGAGAGTGGTGCAGGTGGGGGACAGGGAGAGGAGGATCCAGAAAGGGAAAGGGAAGATGGCGGATTTCCTGCTGCAGGCGGGCAGAGCTCCATGTGAGCGCGCCATGGTGTTTGAGCAACAGTGATGGAGAAGTAGAACTGCGGCAGGATGCGTGGCTATTCCTGAGCAGAGGAATACTTTAACTGCAGATGATCCTGCGGACAGAGAGCCCAGCTTCTCCGATCCCGGGCAGAGGTCTGTTGAGGAGGACTTGGGGAGGATCTGGAAGAGCCACGGCGAGGACTGACTGACCTGGGAGGGACCGGCAGACAGGCAGAGGTAAGCACTGCAGTCCCAGTTGCTGCTGAGACCCGCAGGAGTGGGTGTATTCTCCAGAAACTTCCAATCTGTGAAGGGAAAGAGGAAGGTGGCTGGAGCGAGTCCCGTGGGACATGCTGGGTGGAAGGCAAGGAATCCATCAGGTGGCTGAGGTGAGCAGAGGGCAGAGAATGGATGGGGTGGGAGCCGGAGAGGAAGAGAGCCAGTGGGACAGAGTCTGTGGACTGAGTCAATCTTTCCATGTCTTGGTTTCTCAAGCTGAGCACGTCCAGGTGACAGGTGTGGTCCGTGGACTGGCAAGTCCACAAGGTGGGGCAAGATGAAGGGCATTTTGAGGGGATTTGCAGCCAGGTGGTGGGCTGGGCGCTATGCAGGTGGGACTAAAGGGGACAGGGAGATTCTGCATTGTCAGGTGCCAAAGTTCATTACTGAGGGAGTGCATCCAGGAGGTCAGAGGACCACAGTAACAGGAAATGGCAGGTGGTGGTAGGGCCCGCTGGTGTGCTCTTCAAAGGCAGAGGGGACCGCGCCCAAGGGGAACTGATGATGGTCTGCCAGTGGCAGCTTATAGACAGGCAGCCCATCCCTGGGAAGGCCTTGGGGCGATGCAGAGAAAGGGGTGACACTCAGAGAGCCAGGCTCCTGTTGGGAGGCAGAGGAGGCGTTCCGTGCAAAGACTGGCAATGGAGACAGGATTCCCGAGGACACCTGCAAGGTGTCACAGCGAGTGCAAAGCCGACAAGTGGGTTGCCTGGGGTCTTGGGTTTCTTTTGGTGGCTGGGACGGACAGACACAAGGAATGACTGCTGGAGGCTGCCCTGTCCAGTTGTGGTCTCTGGCAATGGAGAAACCTAGAAACCTGCAGTTGAGTTTTGCTCTGCACGTGCGTGGTCTGTGGCTAGGACCTAGCCGTGAGCCCCCTCGTCTCCATGGAAACTTGTCCCCTCTCCCCCGCATCTGCCACCCTGACTTCCTGGGCTGCTTCATGAGATCCATGTCCTTGGGCATGCAGGACCTTCTGTGTCCTGACCGCTCTCTCCCCGCTCCCTGTCAAACACTTCAGTCTCTTCCCCCCTTTAAGACTCGGTCTGCTTGCTCTACCACAAGCACAGCATGCTGGGAAGACGACTGCCAACTGCCAGCTCCAAACTGTAGCTCCACCCTGTAGCAGCCCAGGGACTTTCCCATGACTCAGTTTCCCCATGTGTGGTGTGACAGCAACACTGCCTCCTGGGCTTTGTGGCACTTAATCAGCCAAGCTTGTGCTGTTGCAGACCGTGACTGCGGATAAGAACTAGAAAGCCTCTCTCCTGTGGCGCTCTGTGGTCTGCTCTGGCCACACCCAGAGAGTGCTTACACTAAGTCTTCATCAGGCCAGTCCTGGAACCATGCTCCATCCGGAGTGTTCCACGGTCCAGTTGCTGGTTTTGTTGACTGACTTTCTTTACATCATGTTTTTACTGTGCTCCTAAATCTTGGCTTGGGGGTGGTTCTGTTTACTTTTCTTCCCCTTTCTCTACGACCCTGCCTGGGGAGTAGCTTAGCGGTTGTCCCATGTGATTGCCCAGGTCTCAGTGAGACCTGAGTCTCCTAATGACATCGTTGGAGTTCTTATTCTGCAGAGTCATTGGGAACACCCCAGACCTTGTCACCGCCACACAGCTGGATTTTGTGGCCTCCACACTAGGCCAATGGCTTCTTATAAACTGGGGATGCTCAACTTCAGCTTGACTGACACTTGGTCATTCTTCATTGTGGAGGACTGTCCTGGGCATTGGAGGGTGTTTGGAGTGTCCCTGGCCTCCATCCACTGGTTGCCACCAGCAGCTCCTCTCCACTTGTGACAACCAAAATGTCTCCACCCCCTGCTGCATGTTCCCTGGGGACTACCCCTGCTCCATCTGTTGAGATGCGCTGTCCTGAAGCCACACCCCAAGCAGGGGCTGCTCTGCCCTTCATAGCTCACTTCCGAGAGGCACAAGGGCCCGGGATGCCCACGGCTTCGGCTTTCTCCTGGGCTGTCTTCCCGTTCGCAGAAATGGGGATGTTCCCCTCTCTTTGGAGGTGGCTGGGGGTGAGCTGAGCCTAGCTTTCGGTTTTTCTTCATTTAATCTTCCACGGTGACGAGCTTGTAGCATTCACACACTCATATGCTGCTTCACTGTATGGCAATGTCCTCCCCCTTCCGCCCTTCAAGTGCAGGAGGTCCTCCTTCTGGTCACCATGGTCCTTCTGGCTTCAGTAATTTGTGTAGCCCTTCCTGTCAATAACCCTCACTTGGCAGGGCTGCTTTGGGCCACTCAGATGGTTGTCAAACTCTGGGACTGGTATTTCACTTCCACTGGCTTATCTCGTGTCTCTGCGATGCAATATAAGCTCCTCTGGGTTCCTCTGAGTCCTCGACAGTGGCTCAGGGTCAGCTGGGATAAAGTAGGTGTTCTACGGAACCAACCCAGGTGCCCTTCACTGGATGAATGGATCTAAAAGCTCTGGCACACACACACACACACACACACACACACACACACACACACACTGGAGTTCTACTCAGCTATTAGAAACAACAACATCGCAGCCTTTGAAGGTAAATGGATGGCTATGAAGAAATCATGCTGAGCAAAGTCAGCCAAACCCAGAGAGTGAAGGGTTGAATGTTTTTGTTTTCACTCATTTGTGGAGGCTGGAGCTAAACCCAGGCTTGGGTGAAAGGTTGTCGTACTCATGTATTGGACCCAGCAAAGGCGGAGCAACACATAATCTAGGGCAACCGTAGATACACGGGGAGGGGAAGGATAGGCGGGAGGGAGGGGATAGGTGGGGGAAGTGAGAGGGTGGGAGGGTAGGGAGGGATCTAGGGAGACAATCAACATTGTAGCATACTCTTTACCCCCTTGAGAATCCAAATAATACTCATACAATCGTTTAATTCTCTAAAATTCACAATCTAAGCATTTATTTTGCTTATGGGGTGAAATATAGAAGAATCAAGAGACTGGGGTGTGGGTGATGTGGGGGTAACTCTGGTCTAAGAACAAATGCATATAGTATTGTTACTTTATATGCATTTATGATTGTACAATAACTTAATTCCTTCACAAAAAAATTTTAAAAACTCAGGTGTTCTAGAAGCATGGAGTCTCTTCTTGATGGATACAAAGGCCTCTGAGGCTCAGGAGGACAAGTCCTAGTTACCTTTTCAGAGCTCCACATAACTTAAGCAGGTTCTCAGTAGGACAAAGTCTGTTGAGCACACAAGTCACGGACTCGTAGCTACTCACATATGGTCACTCTTAGAGGTGGGGCAGTCCTAGGTCCTGACTACTTGGGGCAGTCCAGGTTTGCTCCTGTTGTTGATGTTGTTGACAGTATCTAATTCACTATCCGAAGTACCAGGATTTGATTGACAATATATGTGGTCACCTCACTTAGAGGACCCAAGACCACTCCCTTGATTTCATTCACATGAAGATTGAACAAATTACATTTTCCCAGAACTTGCCAAATGCTTCTCCCAAGTTCACACCCAAAAAAAGTTAGCGAAAGGTCTCTCAGCACCCTTGTGTGCCTTCAGCTGAATGGAAATTTATTCAATACCACTGACTCCTGCATACTTGGCAAAGGTTCAATAAATGTGAAGCAAACACACACGTCTGAAAGTTCTTTGTGTTGCTCATATTCTTAGCTTTGAACGAGCAGCCTGGATCATGTTTATTGTAATGTTAAAATCACTCAGGGGGCAGGGGTGGAGTTTGGTGGTAGAGCCCTTGCCTAGCATACACGAGGCCCTGGGTTCCATCCCCAGCACTGCTAAATAAATAAATAGATCAATGCAAGCTAAAAAGATTTCCAAAACCTCTCAGGGTGGGCAAGCCCAGCTTCGCACACTGAGTGATCCTCAGACCTGCTGTCCATGAACGCCTGGTCCTTTGGACTGACCTGCTGGGTGCTGGCTGGAAGCAAGCCACACCTGATTCCACAGCAGAGCAGTCAGCGGGGTGCTGGGCAAGCAGGCTCTGCTGGGGATAGCAACATGCCCTCAGTTGCAACAGTTGTCACAGGGGGCTGTTGCAGCTGATCACTTCCCAGTGAGGAAACTGCCGGGCTGGAGGCCACAGTTCACCCTCTTCCTCCAGGCAACCTTGCACCTGAACTGGGATTGTTAAAAGAGATTATTTTTTGCCCTGAGAGAGAATGGATGTGATAATTCCAGGTGCCAATAGTTCCCCACAGGTGTCGCCAGCATGAAACTAAAGGATGGATTTAGTCTAAAAGGAGCTGGGAGCCTCGGGGGAAGCCAGTGGTGAACCACTGAGGAGAGCCATTGATTGACTGCCTCCGTCCACTGTGAATTTCACTTCTCCAAGTGTCTAAGTCTTGCCGGGTGCTGGGTTTGTCTTCTCTCCTTTCTTCAGGGCAGTGGTAAAGTAAGGTCGCTTTTCCCTGGTGGCCCCCGCTCAGGACTCTGGGTTCCTGCTGTCCTGCCTGGTGGGGTGCGTGCTGCCCACCAGTGCAGGCTGATGGTGGCCCCCAGGTGGCTGGAAGGGGCCACTGCTGTGTTGGGCCATCTTGATGACAGCACCTGTGGGCAGAGGACCAGCAGCAAGCTGTGTAACCCCACAAAGCCCATATTCTCTCTGCAGATGGCCTCCCCCACTAATCCTCTTGGATTTGTCATAATCCCGCTCTTCTGGGAAGTTGCTGGGGTGGTGGTTCTCGGTACAAGCGGCCATCTGCTCCGGGCTCTGGGCGGTTGAGCCAGGGGGAGCCAACCCGAGGCCTGTCTGGAGGACAGCTGCAGTGAGAGGCAGAGTCCCCGCCGCCTGACCTTCCTCCACTGGACCTCCACTGCACCATGCCCATGTGCTCCCTGGAGGATGGTGAGTTGGCAGCCGCTGGTGACCTGCAGGGTCAGCCGCAGGGAGGCAGGGAGTCTTGCTCTGGGAAGTCCCAGAGGCGTGCAGGACGCTGGCAGGGGTGCGAGGCTGGGTCTCTTCCCCAGCCCGCCAGGCCCTGGGAGCAGATCCTGTCTCAACAGGGCGCCACAGAGCTTCAGGTCCCCATGCACTGATTTATGGGGTGCTAGCATTGCAGCCTGCCTGCTTCTCCCACCTGGACTGGAAGGTGAACAGTACCATCCCTGAAGCCAGGGAGTGAGGAGCCCCTCCTGAGGACCCTCCTGGGGCCACTGGTGTGGAGGGAGCCCCTTGACTTCTGCAGGGTGGAGATGGCTGGGTGAGGGTAGCATCTGGGGAGGAAGCCTGATTTGCTTCTCAGACATCAGACAGAAGTCTCTGGAGAAGCAGCGTGAATGCAGAGGGGGGCAGAAAAGAGGACTTAGGGTCCCTGTGGGTGACCTCATTGTGGTGACCTCATTGATTTCTCTACTTCAAGGTTCTCATCTGTGCTCATTTCTACAGAAGAAACTGAGGCACAGAGAGATTAACAGAAGGGTCCAGGCATCACACTGGGTCTGTTCTCTTTGTGGCTACGATGCTCCCTGGGCTGGTGGGGCGAGGGCCACTCTGGCCCAGGTTCACTGGTGAGGAAGCTGCGGTGTGGGGCCTTGAGTGGCCTGAAGATGGTTGCTGGTCACTGAGTCTAGATCCACAGTCAGCTCCAGCGTTGCTGCGCTGCCCTGTGCCTCTGCTCTGCACTCTCCAGAGGCCATACCCCAATGCCACCTCACCCTCCGCTGGCCACTCCCTCTGCAGAGGAGGAAGTCCCCACCCTCCCTGGCTTCTGCAAGTGACAAGGAAGAGGTGAAGGCCACCGTGTCCTGGTGGTCACCCTGGTGGTGCCCGGGAGGGTGTCTGTCCCTGCCTACCCCACCTCCGGGAAGGTGTGCAGGCCAGAAATGCATGTCATTAATGACAGCATCCCTCAGAGGAGAGTGACCTGCCTCACTATTCACCCTTTTAGTTACACAGACATCGTCTAGAAATCCTCTTACAAGTCAGAGTGACCTCAGACGGGCCTGCCCCTTCTACTAGGGAGAAGGAGAAGAGCCGGCCACTGTTCTCAGCCCCTTGGTGCTTCAGTGTGTGTGCGTGCGTGTGTGCACATGTGTGTGTCAGGTGTGTGGTGTGTGAGAGGTGTGTGCATGTGTGTACATGTGTGCATGTGGTGTGTGCATGTGAGTGTGTGGTGTGTGCATGTGTCTGAGGTGTGTGTATGCTTGAGTGCATATGGTGCATGCATGCGTGCATGTGTGTGATATGTGTGTGCACGTGTGTGTATGGTGTGTTGTGTGAGTGCATGGTGTGTGCATGTGTGCCTATATCTGGTAGCATGTGCATGTGTGTGTGAGATGTGTGCATGTGAGTGTGTGAGGTGTGTGCGCATGTGTGTGAGGTGTGTGCATGTGTGTGAGGTGTGTGCATGTGTGTGAGGTGTGTGCACATGAGTGTGTGTGTGCATGTGTGTGGCTATATGTGGTGGCATGTGTGTGAGATTGTGCATGTGAGTGTGTGTGCGTGTGCACATGTGTGTGAGGCATGTGTGCACGTGAGTGTGTGCATGTGTGTGAGGTATGTGTGCATGTGTGTGAGGTGTGTGCATGTGAGTGTGTGCATGTACGCATGTGTGAGCATGTGCCTGCGTGTGCTGGCATGCTTGTGTGTGGCACGTGTTGAAGGGGACGGTCAGTGTTCCTGCATGGCCCAGGCGAGCCGCGTGGTGCTCCGCTCTGGGTCCTGGGCTCCCAGTGGAGGTCAAGGGTTGAGCCCTGCAGGATTTGGTTCTTCTCCGCTCCGCGGCCCATGCATGGGTGTTCAGCAGCTTTCCTGTCCTTCCAACCTTTCCCTGTAGAACACATTTTCCAGTCCTTTAATCATCTTGCTTGTTTTCCTCTGAACTCCCTCCAAGAGCCCTGTGTCATTGGAGAAGTATGTCGTATAAATTAGTCAGTAAATCAATCTGTCAACGCGGCTCTTGAGCAAGGGCCCCGTGGCTTGCTGGAGGTGCGGGGCTGATGCAGCCCAGCCACACAGGACAAAAAAGGGGGGTCACCCTGCCTCAGACCTAGGGTTCACTTGTCCAGCAATAGCCCCAGGCGCCGGGGACACACTGGGAGGACATCCTTCCTTTTAATGCCATGGTTCCCAAAAGCCCAGGGCTTCCCCCAACACTAGTGTCTGAAAATGCTGTGTGTGGGCACCAGTTGGGCAGCTACCCGCTTTGGGGCTCTGTTGGCACTGAGATAAGAACAGTGAGTGGGAGCAGCAGGCGCACGAGGAGGGGAGCAGGGGCAGAGAGGTGAGGCGGGCAGGGGTCCTGGGCGGGAGCTGGCCAACCTGGAGGCTGCAGGAGGTGCTGGCATTGGGGTGAAACCTACTGTTTTTCCTGATACTAGAGGGAAGTACCTGGAAGGACTCAGAATCTGGAGAAAACCAGACTTTACATGAACAATGACGTTAGCACTCATACCTGGGCGGGGTCTGGGCATGTCACCTGATCTTCTGAGTGCCAGGTTCTTTAAGGTTCTTCGGGGGGCTGTGGAAGCTGGGACAAAGCCCCCTGTGGTGTGTCTGCACAGTGAAGCTTCCCATTGATCCCTCCTGTAGACCCACTGTGCACCCCTGCACCAGCTCTTCAGGTGCATGTGGGCATCGGCTGCCGCCCCACGGGTTGAGGGTTGAGGGTCTGAGTTCCTTGTGTCTAGTAGGTGATGTGCACAACAGGACCATCCCTGTGCCCTGGAAGGACAGTGTGGATTTGTACTATGTCCTATGCTTCACGACTCCACAATCTTGGGTTGGCTGTGTGATCTTAGCTTTTATGCTGCACATGACCTTTTAGTTCAGTATCAGTTTGCTGGGCTGGAAGGAGTGCTGGGTCCTTGACCATGACCTGTGGCTGACCTGGGAGCTCCACAAACCTGAAGACAGAGAGGGTGGCAGCCATGCACTCCAACCTGAGCCGCGCTGGCTCCTGGAGGTCCGAGGAGAACATGGATCCTCTGGGCTCCTCTCCCAGAGCTCCTGGCTCAGCGAGTCTGGGCGGCTGATGGTTTGCATTTCCAAGGAGCCCCAGGGGACGCCGGGACTGTGGGTGCAAGGCCACAGCCCCTGAGAACCAGACAGGACGAGCAGCCCTGGAATTTAGTGGAGCTCAGTTCTGTGAGCAGCCCTCCTGAGCCTGCGTTTTTATCTATAAACTTTTACCTTATAGACTATTATCTAAAGGTAGCAATTAGAAAATTATTTTATAGTACTTTGTAAACTATAAAATACAATATAACAATTAATTGCTTGTTCCCTTCAGCTTTAACTTTCCTATAAAGTGAGGATAATAATGATAATTTTTATGAAGATTAAATGAGGTGATCTACATAAAAGCACATTGTGAAATATAAATATCCACAGAGACTTTCTCTTCTAACCTCTCCAAGCCTTGATTTCCTCCTCCAGGATGTGAAGTATGCCCAGTGGGACCATCCTGTGAGCCAAACTTGGTCATAGGGCAGGTCCTTATTATAGGCATGGATGATGCAAATTTATATTTTGTGCCCTGGCTCTATGTCCTGTTGCCCCTTTGATTAAAGCTACCTTTTGGGTCACTGTTACCAGATAGGATGCTTCTAGCTGCAAGAGAGTTCCTAGCTAAAAGTGCTTTAAGAATGTAGGGTCTATAGTCCCATCCAACATTTGTTTACATGTAAAAACTGGTATTCTCTTGGCTTTCTCCTCATGGTCACAGGCTGGCTGCAGCACCACCAAGCATTGCATATATACAGGACAAAATTCAAAGCAGAAAGAGATGAGTCTCTGACTCTTGTCACTTTTATTGGATGAAAAAACTGTCTCAGAATCTTCTCATTGGCTAGGGTTGTATCCCACACCTTGTAACAAAGGAAATAGAATTTCATAATTGGCTTACGCTGGTCCATATCAACCCCGGGAGGCCCAGGGAGCCTGTGGCTCCCTGAGCAGACTTTTATTGGCAAGTGAGAACTGGCGCATGATGGCTGGAGGAGGTAACCAACGGTGCCTGCCGCGCTCCAGAGCCTCTCCAGTGGGGGTCATGTTCCTCCTGCTTTTACCTGCAAGCCAGTGACCTACACAGCATGAGACTCTGCTGGTGCTGGAGGCACAGGCAGAAGGCCCCCACAGGACCCCCACACGGGCACCTATGGCCCTCTCCAGAGGATGCTGAGCTCGGGGGACCTCCTGTATTGTGGGCCAGGCAGCACGACAGTCTGCTGAAATTGGCTGGCCACAGGTGTTTCTCAGGCCATCACTGGACCTGAGGCTTCCCAGGGGAGCGGTGCTATGGTGCCCTTGTGTGGGTGTTCCTCCTGAGTCCAGTGTAGTCCTGCACCTGCAGGAGGCTCCCGTGGTGGCCCCAGAGTACCCGCTATGCCCGTGAACCAACAGTGCCTGCCGCGCTCCTGGCGTGGGAACGTGGTGAGGTTGAGACCCTTGCTGTTGAGGAACTGAGGTGGCCGCCCTCTGAAGGCATTGTGTCGGGTTCCCCTGGGGGTACGGTGTCCATCGAGGTCTGGCAAAAGTGGTTTCTCCAAGCCAGTTCCCAGCTGGAGTCTCAGCCAGGACGGGGCCAGAGCACACCGAAGCCGTTAGATCTCCTTGCTCTTCTGACTCTAAGCCTCTGCTTTATTTGGGGAACATGTGGAAGCCACTGGAAAGGAGATGGCACCCAGGGCCTTGGGAGCAAGGTTCCCCGTCCCGGCCCGTCCTTCCTGTCATGCTTGCTGTCAAAGCTTAGAAACCCGCGTGAGAGTGGTGCCGGAGGAGCCGGAGCGGGCTGCTGGATTTGAGAGCTGTGTACGCAGGCGCCGCCTGCAGCACTGGCGTTCCAGAGAGGGCTGGCAATCAGCAGCGAAAAGCAGAAAACAGCAAACATTCACAAGGAGGCGGGGAAACTGGAAGCCTGGGCACCACGGCCTTGTGAAGTGCTTTCTCCATGGAGCATGGGGTGTCCTCAAAAAATGGAACCCAGAACTAACACAGGGTCCAGCACGTCCCACGTCTGGACAAACACGGAACTGAAAGCAGGATCGCGTGTAGACCCTTGCACACCCTTGTGCATAGCAGGATTATTCACATAGCCAAGGGCAGACGCCACCTAAGTGTCCCTCCAGGGGTGACTGGAGTGTCACTCAGCCGCAGGAAGGAAGACACCTGACCCACGCTGTGGAATGGATGCATCTTGAAGATGAAAACAGCCAGGCACGAAGGGCAGATGCTGCGTGGCTCCGCTCACGCAAGGCACCCAGGTCACATTCATGCGCATGGAGGTAGAGTGCAGGGGAGCGAGCGCAGCATGGGGACGGAGTTCCAGTGAGGTCCTGGAGATGGATGCTGACCTCACAGGGACGTAGATTGTGCTTAATGCCACTGAACTGTACAATTTAAAGTGGTGATTCTCTTAGATGTGCTTCACCATGATTTTTTTTTTTAAAGCAGTCAAGGACAGTGACAATGGAAACGGGATTTCACCCACCGCAGGTTGGGTTCACTGGAAGCAGACTCAGAGGAGGACAGAGGGCCAAGGATTGCCAGGTGTCCTTGTCACTACAGAGTGAGGTGGCAGAAAGATCTGGAATGCCATGGTGTCCCTGTGGACACTTGGCTAACATCAAGGAGGCTCTGAGGCAGGTCAGCTCTTTGCTGCTGTCCCCCTTGACGGCAGCCCCTTTGGACCCGCTGTTGGATGTGCATGGCCCCACAGGAGCCACGGCCTGGGCTGGAGCTGTGTTGCACTGGAGTGATGCCCTCCCAGAGGCTGATAGCCGAGTCATCACTTGGGAAGATGGATGCGTGTCTAAGAGCAGGGGACGAGTGGCAGCCCTCCTACTCGTCCTCTGTTTGATGGTCACTGAGTTGTGCACAGCAATCGGAGGAAGGCAGGATTACTCTTGAACAGATGTCACCTGCCTGAAGTCACAGAGCCAGCAAGTGGCTGAGCTGGCTCAGGACCTCGTTCCCGTCTCTGAGTCTCAGATGCTGTTCACCTTAGATGTGGGCAAGAGAGGCCCTGCTTCCCTAGACTTCCACAGCACTGGCTCTGCTGCTCCTCCATCTGCACCGATTCTTAGGCGACCAGGAGTCCAGAGAGCCAAGGGGATGTGCCTTGCTGCCCTACCGGAGCTCACACTGGGGACGTGGCATTCCCTGAAAGTTTCTAGGGCTTCACCTCTTCTCTGGGTGCATCCTCCCAAGGGCCCTGGCGAGTGTTGCAAAATCCATCAATGGCTTCTGAATGAAAGGCAAGGTCTTAATGGCATAGCAGCCGGTGATTCCACAGACCAGCCCTGACGTTCATGCTTTCTTGGGTTCAAATCCCAGCCTCCCTCCTGTGCTGCTGTGTGGCTCCAGCTAGTGTACACCCACAAGCACCCATTTCCTCCTCTTAATTCGGCGATGAGAACAGTGTGTCCCGTGGGCTCTGTGGGGCTACTTGGCGGGGACGGTCTGCAGGATCCCTATCCCCGTGGCTCCTGCATTTCCCAGCACAGTCAGCTGTCGTCTGCTCTGCAGCCTGGACTCTAGGCTTCCAGGTGCAATTGGTTCCCTGGGAACCAACGCTGGAGCACACCCTTCTGCCTGGCTGGCTGACACATGGGGTCTAAACTCATGTGCACCAGGAGCCTGAGGCCCATCAAGGGGACGTCTCAGAGCCCTTCCTTCCTTCCTGGCATGATGTGCCATCACGGTGATTGTGCCTCCAGGTCCCCTGGGCGATGGTCGGCCCGACCCTGCCCTCACCCCAGCATTCCCTCCAACCCCTGGTGACTTGGAGCTGCTGGGTATGGAGAGCCAGAGTCTGTGGGATATTGGTTTTATAGGGATTCTTTGCAGAAATTAATTTAAAATTTCACGTGTTTTCCATTGCCTTTTGAAACGTTCTTCATTCCCCAAAGAATTCAAAGCATTACAGAAATCTAAGACAGTGTGAGGTCAGTGTGCACGTGGCTCGGGTGCGCCCGCTCTGTTAACATGAATGGCCATTAATCGTCACGCTGGTTGATGGTGCCGTGTGGGCTAAATAACTCCTTGGCTGAATTTGCCATCTTTATCGGAGTAACGGCCCTGGAGTTCATGCATTGTGCAGACGCGGTTCTCATCCCTAGAGTGTCTGTCATTCCACGTAGGGTGAAACTCGAGGGTGGGCTGGGAGGGTTCTAATGGCAGCCTGCTGAGAGCGATGGGAGCTGCTGACCACGAGCTTCGTGGCATCCTGAGGAAAGCCGAAGCCGGTGCTGTGGTTGGCGTGGTATGAGTGTGACCCCAAGGCTTCCTGTATTGCAGCTGGGCTCCCAGGGTGGATATGTGGGAGGTGATGGAGCTTTAAGAAGGGGGCCAAGAGGCAGTAGTTAGGTCCCTGGGGACATCACCTAGAAGGAATTAATGTAGTCCCCATGGATGCTGGTTAGTCTTCACAAATGGGTTGATGTAAAAGCGTGAGACCAACCCCTCCCCATCTCTGGCTGCCGGTCACACCATGTGATCGCTCCTGCCACTGTGCTGCTGTTAGACCCTCACCAGAGGCTGAAAGGAATGCATTACCTGATCACAACTCTCAGCCTCCAAAACTGAGCTAAATAAGCATCTTTTCTTTATAAATCTCCCAGCCTCAGGTATTCTGTTAGAGCAATGGAAAATGGACTAGCACAGCTGGTAAGAGAGATAAGGAGTTTTGTTCTTGTTTTGTTGATGGAAGGCCCAGTGAGATGAACAGATTGGCCAAAGCTGCAGGGGGAAAGGTCTGGTTCCTGGGTCTCGGTCCTTGGATATGGTGGCTGTGGCTCCACCCGCCATCCTCGACTCTCACAGTTCTCTGCATAGTTAAGGGTGGGGTGACTCTGACTCCATTCTGTGGACCAGGAGTGGATAGAGCAACCTAGAAGCTGAGCCTGAAGCTCTGGAAGCTGCAGCTGCCAGAAGGTTCCCAATGGATCACAGGCTGGTAGGATGGGCAGGCTGCTTAGAGACACCCGATACAGTCTTCTCACTGCAGAAGAAGCAGAGAGCTAGAGATGTGGCCTTTGCTGACTTAGAACTTGAAAGGAGCTTGGGCCAAGAGGGGTCAGGCCAGGGAGCAGAGAGCCAGCTTTCCCAGAAGGCAGAGACGGGCTGGATGCTCTCAGGATGCAGCAAGGCCCTCTGCTCACCCCAAGCCCCTCCCAGAAGCATGGCCCTGTGGACAGACGTTGGAAGGTTCTGCTGCTTCCCCAGCCTCCCCGCTCCTGCTCTGGCCACGTCTGCCAGCATGGTTCAGGCTGCACCTAGTTTATTGCTCTGGTCTCATAAATCAGTTTCTTGTCAATTCTGGTTGCTCCCTTCTCCAAATTTCCATGGATCTACGAACACATTCCTGGAACTGGATGCCTAACCACACACCACCACCTGCCCAGGGCAGAGGAGCCATGGGGCCCCTGGAGAAGAAGGGCTGTTTTTCCAGCACCCACACTAGCTCCTTGGCTGCACTAGCAGGACCTCCTCCTTTTGGTGCAGGGTGAGCTTTCATCATGTAGGGAGGCAAGACCAGATTCCAGCCTTTTCCAGACTCTTCCCTGGTGAGAGATAGATGGAAGACATGCCCCTCCCTCCTCCCTCTGCTCCCCAATGCTCCACCTCCTCTCTCCTTCCTCCTCATCCTGTCTTCTCCTTTCTTCTCTTCCTCTCTCGTCTCCCCTCCTTCTCCTCTTGCTCCTCTTCCCTCCCCTTCCTCCTCCTTTTCCTCCTCCTCTTTCTCCTCCTCTTCCTCCTTCTCTCCCTTTTCTTCTTCCTCTCCCTCCTCCTTCTCTTCTTTCTCCTCCTTCCTTCCCTCCTCTCCCTGCTTTTCTTCCTCTTGCTCCTTCTCCTCCTCCTCCTCCTCTTCCTTCTTTTCCTCCTCCTTCTCCTGTTCTTCCTTCTCTTCCTCCTCATCCTCATCTTCCTCCTCCTCTTGCTCTTCCTCCTCTTCCTCCACTTTTTCCAGGATATGATTATGGTTATATATATATATATATATTTTTCTTCTGAGAAGCTGAGAAGACATCTCTCATCACTGTGTCAAGCATACAGGTGGCTCATGTTAGATTGACCACCCTTGGCAAAGGGGATCAAAAGAGGGGAGGACCTGGCATTAAGCCCTAGTGTATGCCAGGCACTTTCAAATACATAGTCTCATTGCACAACTTGGGCATCATTAATCTCTCTTTCAGATGAAGAAACTGAAGCTTGGGTCCTTGTAAATTTACCCCAAATTACAAATCTAAGAAGAGGCAAAGAACCAACGTTTGTCCTGCTCAGTGTGACTCTGAGCTTCACTGTGTATGGTTTGAAGTTCTGCATTTAAAAAGGAGAAAAAGAGCCCCCCTGTCCTTCCTCTCAAGGGTTTTGTATACTCTTTAAGAGTTTCATTATTCCCAGGCTAGAGTGGTGGCTCAAGTGGTTACGGCACTTGCCTGGCATGTGCAAGGACATGGGTTCGAACCCCAGCACCACATACACAATGAAGTGTGGGAACAACAAAAGCCACATGAAAACTAAATAAAATTGATTCTCTCTTCCTCTGTCACTGTCCCTCTCTCTTAAAAAGAAAGAAAGAATTAGAATCAAAAGTCAAGCAGTCAGGCACGGTGGCACATACCTAGAATCCCAGCAGCTTGGGAGGCAGAGAAAGGAGGATCGCAGCGTCAAGAATTTGGCAAGGCTCTAAGCAACTTAGCAAGAATCTGACTCAAAATAAAATATAAAAAGGGCTGGGGATGCGGCTCAGTGGTTCAGCACCCCTGGATTCCAAACTCAATATCAAAATAAATAAATAAATAAAATGAAGCAGTCCTTGGAACCTTGTAGAAACATCCCATGAGACATTCTGCCAGCACCCTATCCATGGAGGAAAATGCCTCCGGGTCTTGGCTTGTGCCGTCCCTTCTGCTGGAAAGGCTTTTGATCCTATCGTGGCCAATTTGAGGGCCATTCATCTCAGGTTCACTGCGTGGGATCTCAATGCTGATCTAAGCACAGCTTGGTCAAACCTTCTCTGAAGGTTATGCAGCAAAGGATGGCAGTAAGGTGCAAGGTGTCCTGGCTCTCTCCTGCGCTCTCTCTTTCCCTCTCTCTGATGCACAAATCTTTCTCATGAAGGAGATGGGATTGTGTGGGCCAGATTTGGGGGTGAGTGACCTCAGAGAAGCAATGCTTGCTTGATTTATCAGAGAGTAGAGGCAAAATCGTTGCCCACCCCTGGCAGACCCCTAGCTTCTCGATTCATCTGCTGAGCTGTCAATGGGTTTTTATCTACGGTCTTCTGTCCCATGCCCCGCCGCCCCACTTATCCTCGGCTTTGGTCCCAACTATTCCAGTCTTCAATTTAGTAGAAATTCTAATCTAATTTTGTGAGAATAAAAATCAAGGAAGTGGATTGTTGCGATTCTTCCTTTCTTTTCCCCCATGTGAAACAGTCCCCAATTCCTGCTCAGTCTCCAGCCTCCAGTGCTTGTGCATTGCCCCTGTCACCAAGGCAAAGCAGACGGCTTTGCTGTTCGCTTGGCCCTTGGTGGGGACCATAGGTGCCCGTGGGTGCATGGGAAGGTGATTGAGCCTCATGTGTGTGGGCAAGCTTAGCCCACAGGGCTGCGTCCACATGTGTCATCTGCGTACCCAGACCTGCAACTGCAAGCTAGTGCCCTGGCAACGCGGGAACAAAGCAGGCATTTTCCAGTTCTGTCTTGCCGTGCACTTGGGGCTGTACCTGCTCAGCGGCTCTGCCTCCCAGCCCCAGCTCCTGCGGTGGATGTCATTGCCTGCTCTGGTGGCAGAGGGGACCCAGCCCTGGGGCCGCAGGCAGGAGGGTGAGGCCAACCCCAGAACCAGCTCCTTATCAGGAGGATACAGAGTCCTGAAAATCCCCCACCCCCGCAGTTTGTGTTTCCTTTTGGATCTCAGAGCATCTTTTGATCTTGAACCTAATCCATTTTTCCTCTCTCTCTTCCTCTTCCCCCCCATCTCTCTCCCCTCCTTGTCTCCACCAACTTAGGGAAATACGCTGCTATGTGGGAGACAGAGCACCACAAATAACAGCTGCGTTAACTCTTTCTGGGCAGGAAAGCGGAGCTGTAGCTAAGGAGAGCATCTGGCAACTTCCCAGGAGGTGGCTGCCAACAGGAACGCCCTTCAAGGGCTTTTATTGCATATTTACTCCTCCATTTTACACCGGTGAATAGTTTACAGCCTTTTCTAGTCCCTAGGTAGCATCATACGTAGAGCTGGTGTCACCAGAGTTTTGCCCAGTTGGCCTATTTGGGGGTAACACTGAAGATCATTTCCTTGACTCTGGGCAAGAAGGCCCTGTCACCAGAAGGATTTGGGACTTAGGTGCACAGCAAGGAGGGTCACACACAGGCCTTGGTGTCCTGGCCCCGGGTGAGTGAGGTCTGAAGTCTGGTCCAGGGCTGGTTCAGGCCTCTCTGGGCGCCTGGAGGATGGGCTGACCCTCATCCCAGTCGCTGCAGCTCCATCTGGGAGACTGGCAGCTTCCCAGGACAACGGGGAGGGAGTAGGTTCTGACCTGGCCGAGTTACCTGACCCCAGTCAGAGCATTTCTGATTGCTTGACCGCTGACCTCATGCAGCTGGATGAGGAGATGTGGCTTTGGGGAATAGGCTTGTTTATGATGCCGGAGACAAAAGGCGGAAGCTGAGAGCATTTGAAACAGTGCTTCCGGCAGCCTTAGGCCTTTCATCCAAGGAGGCCATGGAAGCAGCACAGCCTGGGGTGGGGAACGAGGAAGGGCATCGCTGCAGGAAGGGCTCAGCCAGCCCCGCCCCCAAAGCCCACAGGGCAGGTGTCCTTGTCCCCAGTTACAGAACAGCGCTGGAGAATCCACTTCCCCGAGGTCTCCTCGTGGCTGAGGGCAGCACTGGGGCTTCACCAGCGTCCAGCTGACTCCAAACCTGCTTGTGACCCGGAGCCTTGTGTAGACATCTTCACGCTGAACTAAGGACAGATCACCTGCCCCAAGAGCTGAGACATGGGTGTCCCAGGGCCCCATGTTACAGTCTCAGAAGGCTTGAGCAATGGCAGGACACAGTGCGGCCGTCCGTCCACTTAACTTGATTTATGGATGAGAAAACTGAGGCCCAGGGAGAGAAGCCACTGTGCCACACCCAAGTGGCATTCAACTGTCTCCAGGTGGTCAACAGAGAGCTATTGAATACACAGAGTGTGAGTGGCAGAGGCAGACACAGCCCAGTCCCACCGCCCAGGTCTCTTGGAGTTCTGTCACACTCTCGGGCCATGAGGCCCCTTCAGTGACTTTGTCCTCAGGTCAGTGCTGTGGCCTGAGCTGGGGGTCTTCCAGTGTCTGCTGGGGCCTGAGCTGGGGTCTTCCAGTGTCTGCTGGGGCCTGAGCTGGGGGTCTTCCAGTGTCTGCTGGGGCCTGAGCTGACCCTGAGTGTGCACCCTTGAGTTCATCAGTCAAGTCACTCTAATTTTGAAGTAGTTCTGAACCTACTGAGAAATTGCAAGAGTCATACAGAGAACCCCACATCCTTCCCCACCCCCAGGTACCTGGCGCCCTAGCCATGTGCTTCCTTGGACACCAACAGCCGGAGCCAGGAAAGCGGGGAGAAGATGGGAAGGTCCCAGAAAGGCCAAGTGAGTTCCTCAAGGCCGCGCGCTGGCCAGGGGCACAATTCGATGAAGTCCTAGTCTCCACACATTTGCTTTTCCCCACCAACTGCGCTTGCTCTGTGCATTTATTATTCTTAGAGTGTGCCATTGTGGCAAGGAGGAGACAAAACGTTCACAAAAATTGCGCAGGGTACCACAGGTTGCGATGCAGGAAAGAAGCGACCAAGAAGGCTCGGTGGAGGCCCGGGGTCTTGTTGGGTGCACTGTGCGGGCAGAAGTTCTCATGGAGACTGAAGAGGCCACAGCTACTGAGGAGGGAGGACCTCAAGGGGAGGAAAAGCTACACCCCCGGGCTGGGGGAAGCTGTGAAGGAGCTCCAGGAATTCCAACAGCAACTGTAGCAGCCACCACTGTGCCAGCGGACTCATTTCCTGTTGGGATGTCCCTCAACCCCTCAGGTGGCCCCCCAATCCAGCAAGAGCCTGGGAAACGACTTTTGTGCCGGCTGTGCCGCTAAGGCGAGAGTGTCCTGCAGCTCCAGCAGCCAGGGACCTTGGGCCGGGCCCCTGCGGTAACTGAAACCAAGCTCCCCTCTGACAGCAGTAGCAGGCCCAACCCCACCTTCACCTCTGGCTGCTTTGCGTCTCCTTGCTGATCTCCCAGGTCCCATCAGTCACAGAAGCTCAGTGCAGATGCCTGTGGCAGCCTAGCGACGTCCGCGAAGACGGGGCTTTCCCATGGGTGCAGCTCTCACTGTGGTCCACGGGCTGAGGCCCCTCGCCCCTCTCGCTGCTCCTCCTGGATCCTGGGAGCCCGAGCATGCTGAACTAAGAGGGTCAGATGCATGGCTGAACCGTGGCAGCTGAGGGGGGCTGAGAGGACTTTCTTTCCACCCACAGGTGCTGAGGGACGTGTCTCGTCGTCTCTTCCCACTCTGCCAGCTGCAGCCTGGCCCTCTGCTCTGTGCAGGAGCCACGGCCACCAAGCTTGCTCTGGAGGAACAGGGTGAATTTGGGCACCAGGCCAGGTCCTTGGCCACCTTTCTCCTCAGCAGTCATGAAGCCTGGGTCCCCCTCATACCTGCTAATCAATTTCCTCATTTAAAAAAAAAATGAGGGAGGGTGGAAAGGGACAGTTCTGCTCCACTTGCGGGACTGTGTGGGCAGCCACCCTCCAGGCAGCAGGGGTCCTGCAGCTCCTGTGAGCTCAGAGCAGGTCCAGAGAGGCTTGGAACCTCCATGTGCCCTGGGTGCACTCCAGACTCAAGGTGCCTGCATCTGTTAACAGAAACCGAGGGCTCCTCTAAGCAGGGCTATGATGTCCCACTACCTCTGGGGTCCGCACAGTGGGGCCACAGGGAGCATTTATGGAACTGGAAAGCACTCAAGGCACAGGGAACTACTGGCTCCTGTCCTGGTGCCCTGGCCAGGGTTTCCTGGGGCTGGACGTGGCCATGACTTCCTGTGCAATGGTTTGGACGTGGTCTGTGTCCCAAAGGTGCCTGTGCTGAGAGTCTGGCCCCCAGTGTGGTGGTTTAAAGAGGGGGTGGAACTTTGAAAAGGTGAGAGCAGTGAAACCACTGGAGGAGCTGCCCTTGGAAGAGGCACGCGCAGTTCTTGTGGGGCCCGTTAGGTCCCTCAGAGCAGGCTGTCGTGAAGAGTAAGCCCGGACCCTGAGTCACTGTGTCACGTACCCCCCCCGCCCCCTGTTTCCACCTGTGCTCTTCCATGAGGCCCTCCATCTGCCTTGAGTGTGGCGGCCAAGGGGGCCCTGGCCAGAGGCTGGACCAATGGGGCTCATCATCTCAGACCTCCCATCTCTGAAACGGTGAGCTAAATAGACATCTTTGCTTTAGAGGTTCCTGGCACCAGGCATTTTGTTACAGCAACAGAAAATAAGCTAACACAGGGCATTTCATTCTCCATCTGCCCATCAAATCTAGTCTTTGCCCTTTGACCTGGGGTTCGACCTCCATACAATTCCCTGCCTTCTGGCTTCTGTCTGGCTCCCACCATTGGGAGGTGCCAGTGGGAGATGAGAGAGTGGGGGAAAAGTGAGGGTGGGGTCCCCCTTCCCCCACCCAGCCAGGCCTTGGCCTCCTCTGCAGCCCTCTGTCAGGGTCCCCAGGCTCTGTAGCTCTGGCTCCTCTGGTCCAGCAATGCTGCCTCTGTGCCCTAGCCTGCAGGCACAGAGAAGCTTTCCCCTGCTGCTTTGCCCAGCCACAGTGCTATCCCAGATGGGTAAGCATTAGACCCCATGTTGTGCACTCTGCTTGTGTCTCCTCCTTAATTTCTCATCAATTAATCTTTGATACTGATCTTCACTATCAGGGTGACCTTGAGGCCTCTCTAGGTCCTGGGGGCCCAGCCCAGCATACTAGGGAAGTAAGGGCAGGAGCTGGGGTGACACATCATGGTCCCAGCGGAGGAGGGGCTGGCACAAACCAATGATACTGACCCAGGAGCTAAGCAGTCTCATGGACAGGTCATTCTTAGCTGCAAATCCTGTCCAAGCCATCAAGGGGTCTCTAAGGCTTGGAGCTCTCACACTGGCCTCATGGGCCACATGTCAGGTCAACTTCGGATTGGAAAGCTGGTGATTGTTGTCCAGTGAATGCCCGTCTGCTTACATGCTGGGCCACTCCACAAACATTTTCTGAGCGCTCACAATGTGCTGTGCAGTAGGGTCCCCAAAAACAGTCCAGCGTGGCCTTCCCTTGCCCTGGACTGTCTCCAGGTCTGCTAGGAGAAATAAGCCCTGTGCATAGACAGCAATGGCACAGGCTGCAAGACCTTGTGGGAACAAGAGGCAGAGGGACAGGACCACAGGCGCTCAGGGACGAGGCACCCAGGCTGCCGCAGCACAGCACCCCCTGGATTTTAGGTGCAGAAAATGGCATAAACTGAAAAATTGAACAGCCAATGAGCTAAGGTAAAGGAGAAGGTGACTCATTCTCCAGGTCCTACTGTGTGGAAGGAGCTCCGTATCCCATCTCAGCTCTCCTGGGAAACACTATTGTCCCCACCATGCAGGGAAGGGAACAAACTCGGAGGTCAGAAGATACCCAGCAAACTCCAGGTTCAAAGTCCATCTCACCAGTCTCTTTTGCACCCATCAGTCCCCTGAGGAGAAAAGGCTGAGGTGGAATGTTCTAGAATGTTGTAGAGTGTTGCACAGTTGTAACTAAACCTAAGCAGGGAGATCAGGGATTCCCCGCTGTTCTGATGTCCCCTGGCCAAGCCAGGGTTCCGGGGTCATTTGGTGGGCAGTGATGGGTCAGGAGGTCAGGACCCTCCCACCCTCACCCTGAGCGAGCCCCTCACCGGGGTCTGCCCCATCTCCGTCTTTTACCTTTCTCAATGGACCTGACATCCTCCAGGGGCCTTTCAGGAGTCCTCGGCCACTGCCACCCATGTGAGAGCCACGATGACTCAGACTGTCTCCAGGAAGTGAGCTGCTGTGTGCACGGAGGCTGTGTGGTGTCATGGAGAGCAGGCGAGGGTCTTCATTCTGCCCCTGGGACCCCTGCACCTGCAGCTCCCCTCTCCCGTCAGATCCAGCCAGGCCTTGTGGACCCAGGTGGTGCTGGAGCAGTGGCATCCTCAGCCTGAGGCTTTGGCCTCACCTGTCACACAGGAGGCAGAGGAGAGGGCACCGAGGAAGGGGCTTTGCCAACCTCAGATTCCTCCTTTGTTCAGGGGGCTTCCGGTGCTTTCTCCCCCTCTCACAGGAATTGGAGGACTGGGTGGGATAACGTGTGCGTGCGTGCGTGCGTGCGGTTGCATGGCAGGTCTAAATGGCCCTCCATCTATCCTGCTGGTTGATCGTGGCTGATCAGCACAGTGGAAATGTGTTGCTGTGTTCAGGCTTTGGAAGTGGACTTGCAGGTCACTTTACTGCAGGAAGCTGAGGCCCAGAGGTGGAAAACAGTGCGCACATGGTCCCCTGTGCCTTGGTGCCCATGGGGCATGCACAGGAACATGAATGTGCAGGAGCAGATTGTAGGTAGTCTTGGTGAATGCAGAGACTTTGGGGGAGACCACCAATACCAATCTGAATGGGACTCCAGTTAAACCACAGTGCCCATAGCAGCCGCTTTGCGACTGTGAGGAGACTTGTGGAGGGAACCAGTAGTCAGGAGAGCAAGGCAGAAAAACAGAAGCAGCCAGGGACATAGGTGTCACCATGCAGTCTCCATGATGGCTTGGGAACGTAGTAGTCATCCCTCAGTATCTTCAGGTGATTGGTCCCAGGACCCCTAAAGACAGTAAAATCTGTGGATGCTCATGCTTCTGCATAAAATGGCACATTATCTACATAAACCTGCACGCGTTCTCAAATATTTAAATTATTTCTAGATTGCTTATAATATCTATGATAATACGAATACTGTATAAATAGTTGTACCGTATTGATTAGGGAAGAATGACAAGTTAAACAGTCTGTTCAGGACCGATGCAGCCTCTGCAGGTCTAACTACTTAACATTGTCTCGGGTGGCTGAATCCACAGAGGGGGAGCCCACGGGTGCAAGGCCTCGCTGTCTCTAGACTTCTTTGTGGGAGGGGAAAATCAGCCCCTTCCTTGTTTAAGTCACTGGCAGTCTCTGATACAGCAGCCCCAGCTGTTTATAGGGGTTGTTGACAGTGGTTTCCTAAGTTGGGCTAGGATCTGCTTCAGTGTCCTAGGATGTCCAGGCCATCATTAATTCCCAGTTTTGTCCCCCAGGACCACCCTGAAAAAATCTGGAATCTTTGTCCTCTCCAGGGGCTTCTTCCGTTCCAAGTGCTTTCTGCCTCGAGATTCTTCACCACATCCTTCTGCGGCGTTGGTTTGTTGGACCACAGGCCCTTTAGTTGCCTTCTCAGCTGCTCAGGGCCAGGGGCAGCCAGGGGTGCAGGCCCTGTCCACACACATCACAGACCTCTGCAGCTGCCTCCAGCCACGCGGCTGCCATTCCTTCCTTCCAGGGCTGTCCTTCTGTATTGGAGGACATGCACATGGCTGTGATTCCCTGTCTTATTACCTCATCCATGTGCTATGGTTCAGGTATGAGGGGTCCCCCAAAATCTCATGTGTGAGACAATGCAGGAAAGGTTAGAGGTGAAGTGACTGGTTGTGACAGCCTTAGCCCCCGATAGGGGTTAACTGGTGGTAACCGAGGGCAGGTAGGGTGTGCTGTGTCTTCGGGGTATCTATTTTGTCCATGGTGAGAGAGCGGGCCCTCTCTCTCCCTCTCTCTATCTCCCTCTGATTCCTGGTGCTAAGTCCCGAGCTGCTTTCCTCCGCCCCACTCTTCCACCGTGATGTTCTACCTCACTCCAGTCCCCGTCCCAGGAATGGAACTGGCCATGTGGGGACACAAACTTCTGAAGCCATGAGCCCCAGATAAACTTTTCTTCCTCTAAAACTGTTCCTGTGAGGTCTTCTGGTCACAGTGGTGAAAAGGCTGTGAAAACGCACCATTGTCGCCACTACATAACTCTCTGAGCATCATCCACTCCTCAAACATCCATCGAGCACTTAGGACCGACCCAGCACAGGGCACAAAGTGGCCCAGACCCACTTCCTGCTCTCGAGGGGCCCAGAGGAGGCTGCACGTCCCTCTTGGAGCTGTAAGGGCTTCAGGCCAGACCATCCCAGTGGCCGACTTCCTCTGCAGATAAGCTGTGTGGAGAATGTGGGGGCCGGAGCAGGAAGATCTCTGACCCTGGTTTTCGTTTCGTTTTTTGACAGTTGCCAAGGATTCTGCTTCCTGTGTCAATATCAGGTTTCTTCCCCTCCTAGGTCTCTTTTCCTGAGTTTTCATGGATGAGTCCTTTATTACATGATGGAAAGGGAACCATGGCTGGGGAAAGTTCTCTGGTGGCTACAGCTGAACAAGAGTCTACGTTCAGAGTCATCTCTTCCCTTCTATCTGTGTCACACTGTTGGGATCCCAGGGCCACTCCAGAGCTTCACACCTTCCACTCCATTGTCCTTCCCCCTCTCTGACTAGACAGGGCATCTTAACCTGGGCTTTGTGGCTCTCTGGGGGACAACTGGCAGGGGGCTTCAGAGGCCTGGGCCCCTGAAATCATGTGCTGTATCTTGTGTATGTAGGAATGGGAAGGGATTGTCCTCGTTCAAGATTATTGCCATACTTTTTAGAAAGGAAGTGGGGCCTTACCTGGAAAATTTAAGAACATCTTCCATGATTTCTAGTAGGTCTTGCAAATGCAGAGTAATTCAAAGCACAACCCCATGGGGAAGCTTTCCCTGCAAACTCCTAGTGTGACCTCAGCGGCCTTCAGTTTAGTGCCTCTGTTCTATGGTTGAAGCGTTGGAAGCAAGGGCGAGTCAAGCAGCTTGGCTGGGCGGTCAGCTAGCTCCTGCAGAAAGCCCAGGTGGCCCAGGAGCCAGGCCTTGGCAGAAGCAGCAGGCCACCCAGGTGCCAACGGGCAAGGACCCAGGTGGGGAGTCCTGCCCTCTTCCTGGGTTATAAATTCCATGGGCCTTGAACTTGCCTCATCACGCTGTGCCCATTCTCTGTCTGACCAAGCACAGTAGGTGGTCAGTGTTTGCTGACAGACTCCTCAGTGCTGGTCAATAGGAACACTGCTCTCCTTTGACAAACCTCCCTCCCCACCCCTTCTGTTGTTCTCTGAACCGCTCGGGGGGCTTGGACCTGCTGGGTGGCAGGGCGGGACTGTCCATAAGCCTTCCTCCACCCAGTCGCCTTCCCTAAAGGGCAATTCATGCCAGCCCTTCATTTTAAATTTTTCATTCATTTATTTTGCATTTTTTATCGTTGTAAATGCATATATTCTAAAATTTACCTTTTGTGGCATTAAGTACATCCACAATGCAGTGTGACCATGACTACCATCATCTCCAGAACCTTCCAGGCTGGAACTCTGCACCCATTAAACACTAACTCCTCGTTTCCCATCTCCTCCAGCAACTCACTGCCCCCATTCTACCTTCTGTCCCTGAATCTGATAACCCCAAGAACCTCCTGGCAGTGGATACTCGTCCTTTAGGGACTTATTTCACTTGTTATGATGTCCCCAAGGTCCATACACATTGCAGCAAGGGTCAGTGTCCTTCCTTTTAAAAGCTGAGTGAAACAGTCCAGTATATGGCCCGATCCTGTTCTCTCCTCCGCCCACCGACTGGTGACACCTGGCTTTCTTCCGGCCTTTGGCTGCTGGGAATGCGGCTGCTGTAAACGTTGGTGTATGAACATTTCTTTCAGCCCTGCCTTTGGTTCTTTGGGGTTTACCCAGAGGTGGAATTGCTGGACCCTGTGGTAACTGCACACTGAAGTGTTCGAGGACCTGCACAGTTGTCCTTGGTGGCTGAACCATTTTGCTGTCCCTTAGCGGGTATGTGTAGAACAGGTGCCTGGCTCTTGGTCAGCCAGTATTTCACTGACTTTAATACACATGGGTTTGGAGTTTTTCACCTTTTGATATCTTGGAAAATGGGACACATGTCTTGCAGTGAATGGGTGCCTTTGTCTTCATTGGTCACTTTATTTTCCCCTTTCTTTCTTTTTCGTGCTTCTTACAACCCGGAGCACAATTGAGTCACTGGAAGGTGGAGTTCAGAATGATCAATGCAGCAGTGGGGGCCCCCAAATTTCTTGGTACCCCATTGTTTGAGGGTGGCTCCTGTTCCTTGCCCAAGTCCTTTCTCTCGTGCCTCCACATCACCTGTGGCTTCTTTCGGGGGTTCACCTTGAACCCTTCAAGTCAACGGCCAGAGCACCACCTCCGCTCCTTCCTGCTCATCCTTATGGACCTGGCCTTGATGTCACAGTCCCTCGTCACTGTAGCCTCCTCCCTGTCTGGGGACTTCTCTACCCCATTTCTTTCCCTGATTCTGTCATGCTGGCTGCCATACTGGCCGCCAGCCCCTAGCTCTGGCCTTGCCCCTGCCAGGACCACTGCCAGCTCAGTTGTTTCCTGCCAAGGTAGCCCTGCCCAGTTCCTACAGGGGCTGACCACCTTCGCTGAGCATTTCCTGTGACTTCTATTTTTCCTCCCTTCTACCCTTAATCTTTCTCTTTGCTTCCCCTGCCCCCAGCTGGAAGACCTCTGCTTTCCTGAAGTTCCCTCCTCCAGTCCCCAGACCCCGCCCCTCAGACCTAGGCCCCACCACCACCACCACGCAGCCTCCTCACCTCAGTTCTGGCTGCACCACCATCCTGGGGTTTCCTGGGACCCCTCCAGCACCAGTGATGGGTCCCCTTCTCATGCTCACCAAGAATACCTGCCACAGTTCTCCAGCCATACCCTCAGTGTTTGAGTGGTCCTGTCCGCACCCTGTGGATCCCCAGGTGGCTCAAAAAGCCATGCAGAACCTCTGGCTTCAATGTCTCTATTGGGCTCAGTCAGGGACTTGGCTGGGCAAGACCCGCCCGGCCTGGCCTTGGAGAGGGGTCCCTGTACCTTGATGTCCCCTCACACCTACACTCCCAGCTGGGAGAGGTTCTGGGACCTGTTGTGCCATCCTTCCCTCTGCTCCCTTCTTCCCTTCCCTGTCTCCTGACAGTCTTTGCACCCAGGAGTGCCTGGCACATCCCTTCCTCACACCCTTCTCTGCTGGCCACACGTCCCAGGTGAGGTTGACAGCAGACAGAGCTGCCTTCTCTCTGCTGCAGTGGCCCTGGGAGGGAAGGTCAGCCTGGTACACGAGGTGAAGAGGAGCCACATGGAGGGAGGGCACCCTCTCTCCCACCAGCCGGGTGTCCTCCTGGCTCAGCTGCCTTCTCCAGCTCCTGCCCCAGGACAGAAGCCTTGATGGGAGGCAGACAAGGAGGGGAAAGCTGATAAGGCATTGCCCCACATGCAAAGGCCTGTCTGTGGCAGGAGTGGGGCAGTTGTCCCATGGTGGGGCACTCTGGGGATCCGGCAGGGACCTCAACCCCAGGGCTTCCTAACTCAAACCCAGCTCTGTGACAGGCCCGAGCTTGCTGCTGTGGCTTCCTGGTCACCCACACTGCTTAGGCTCTTTCCATCCCACATGGCAGGTTCCTATTCAAACCCATGGAGTGAAGGGAGATTTTTGGCTCACTACTGAGGAGTCCATGCTTGGGGTTGGAGCACCATGATGCAGGGAGGGTAAGCACCTAGTCCCAGTGTGGCCTTTCAGCACCCTGAGTCTATGACATGGGGTCTGCCATTTGGGAAGCCCTGAACCCCCCACCAAAGCTCCATAAACCGCCCACCCCAGCAGGGCAGCGGTGGCACCAAGGCCGTGTCTATTTGTCAAGCTTATCCAAATCTCTGCCTTCTCTGGCCAATCCCCACCTTGTCCTTCAGCCCCAGCTCCAGAGCCTCCTTGTGACCTCTCCTAGAGGCCTCCAGACTTGCCCTCTCGGTGCTGTCAGACATGCCCTGAGTGTTGGATCCACAGTTGTGAACAACGTTTACAATAGTGTGCATGAGCGTGTCGGTGTCACGCTGGAATGTACAGATTCTGCAGATGGAGCTGTCTTGCTGGACTTGATATTCTTGTGGCCAGCGCACAGTCCGAAACCCTCACTGACTGTGTGAGTGAGTGAAAGAGTGACCCAGGCAGGTGACTTTGAATGAAGTACTGGATTTGTTCAGCCTTTTCAGAGAAGAGAATCCTCCCCATTTGGCCTGTCCCCATGTGGAAAAACAAGGCTATACTTGCTGGTGACTCTGCAGGAACTAGGCTGAGCTTGGCTCTGTGTTGATCAGGCCAGAGGACAGCGCCACCTCTGCCTGCCATGTACAGTGTGGTACTCTTGCATATGTGACCTCACCTGCACAAACTAGGTCAGCCAGCCCTGCTCCTCCACACCTCCTGGGCCAGAAATCCCCTGTCAACATGGGTTCTAAGCATATGGTGATATTGTGTGCATGTGTGTGTGTGGATAAGTGTGAGTGTATGTAGGCATCTGTGCAAGTGTGGACGGATGTGAATATGAGTGTGTGTGTGGATGGGCACGAATGTATGTGTAAATGCATGGGTGTGAGCATGCATTTGTATGGGTGTGTTTATGGAAATGGGTGTGTGTGTGTGTTTAAGTCACACGAGTGCAGGCACATTTATCAGGAGGATGGTCAGGAACTCCCACCATGTCCACCCAGGCCATGTGCTTGGTCCCCTGCTGTCAGCCTGATCTTTGGCATTTAGAATCCCTCAGGTCACGTGTCCCTTTTTACTTGAAAAATCCAGTTGAAGAACAGGAGTTCCAGTTGAGAAAGAGATATTCTAGAAGAATGCCAGAAGGAAGGGTTGGCTAGGCACTTTAGCCTCTGGTCTCAAGACCCACGGAGGGCTTTTGCCTCAGCTCCAGGCCAGGTCTTCCCTTGCACGCTCTTCCGAGCAGCTGTCCCCAAGGTCTCAGTAGAGACCCTTTCTGCAAGATGGTGGGGTAGACAGCAAAAGCAGGAGTCCTGGCATTCTGGGGGACATGGTGATGTTAGGGACATGACTATGTGATCCTAGGAGACATGGTGGTGCTGGGTAACATGGTGGTGTGGGGACACTGTCATCATCTTTACCCTACGGGTCCCTTAGGGAGACATTCTCAGAAAGACACAGAAAGACACTCACAGTCACAAATGGAAATGAAAATCACATGGGAAGCTAAGCTGTCCCTGAGGGCTTGTCCTCAAGGCACCTACTTCTGGCAGCTGCAGGGACATTAGCTTCAGGCCTAGAGAGAGCAGCTTATAGGGATCAGTGGGGATGCAAGAGGTCAAAAAACTAATTATAGAGCTATGTCAGGGATGAGAGAGAGAGCTTGCAAGTCCTTTCTGTGCACCAAGGTTTTGAAAGTGAGCAGTTTTTTCCCTGCGGATGAATGGATCAAAGTGGAGCGGAGAGGCAGAAGCGGTCCCAGTAGCTGTCGACGGCTGCAAAGAGAGAGCACTGGGCCCTTAGCATGCACGTTAACACTGAGCCATCTGTAAGCTGGAGGGCTGCTCATTTGCCTGTTGAAGGTGCCCGCTTAGTGACAGGTGTTATGAATCAGTGTGCATTTCCTGGGCCCTACTCTGTGCCAAGTTCAAGGGTGGGAGGGCAGCTCTGCCTTCCAGGCTTTGGTGGAGTGGGACAGAGGGATGCAGCCTGGGAGCTAGGACTTGCCAGAAAACCTGCACCGAAAATGGGGGTCGCCCAGGTGTGGGGGCCAGGAAAGCTCCACCAAGAGGATCCATGGTGGGTGCAGAAGGATGGCCACACACAAGAGCCCTGGGCTGGAAGAAAAGAAAAGGAGGCTCAGGGAGGCGGGGCCGAGTGGGAGATGCCTGGACTGTGGGAACCACTTGGAGGTTTTGGAGCACAGGAAATGTGCAGGTGAAAGCTGGGTTTCAGGACAACCCGACTGGCAGGTGTCTGGAGTGGAGCACAATGACCTGGGGCTCAAGGAAGGCTTTTGCAAGAGTCCCATGTGAGGCAATGGGACTGCAGCACAATGGGGTGATGGAACAGAAATGGAGCGAATGGCCTTAACTTGCACAGCAGTCTGAGCCGGCCTCCCGTGTCAGGGGCAGCGGGCCACCCACAGCTGCCACCCACAGCTTCACCTCGCGACAAGCAGATGGGCGGGTGAGAGGCAGCACTCATTTTGCATGAAAGCAAGCGATGCTGTGAGATGGGGAACACGCGGGGCTTCAAGTCGTGCTCCTCTAGGTCGCAGACGCGGAGCTCCAAGGCCCTTGGTCTATTCCACTGTCCTGAGGGGTTTGGGACCAGCGCCGTCTGCTCCAGCCTCCCACCTGGCAACCAGGGGGACAGGGTCCAGAGAGGTGGGATCCCCCAGGCCGCAGGAGAGGTGGACACCAGCAGGTCTCCTGACTCCTCATCCTGAGTCCTTACTCTGTGTCCAGGCCTCCACCTCCTTAGAAGAGAAACCACTGAGGTGTTCAAAGAAGTTCAGGGTTGGCAGAAGAGGGTGAAAGAAGAGGGTGAAAGCCAGAGCTAGGGAGGGAAGAGGGACTTCTATGCTGGTGTTTCCTACGCATTAACACAGTTAGCACAACCACAAAGCATCGCTGCCATAGCTGCACTTACAGATGGGACCACCTCACCCCAGGTTCATCACGACTCCCCTGGGCCACACGGTAATAAGTGGTGGGTCGGGGTTTGAATTCAGACCTGTCCAATGCCAAACCTTTGCTCTTTTACCCAACCCGAATGGATGAATCACCTCTACCCAGGTCAATGGGGACATTTGGTGTGGGAAGGAAGCACCCCAAAAACAAGGGGAGACACAGGAACACACCCCACAAGCCCCCCTGACTCCCTCTGCCTCTGCCTTTCAGCCTCCTGGGCCTCCGCGTCATGAACAGCGCTCCGAGGGAAGCCCAGGCCCCGAGTTGCCGGCAGTGCCTCCTGCCCTCTGTGGCTCGCGCTCCCTCTGTCATCCAGGTCACACCAGCCAAGAAGATAACCTTCCTCAAGCGAGGGGATGCACGGTTTGCTGGGGTTCGCCTGGCTGTTCACCAGCGCACCTTCAAGACCTTCAGCGCCCTGATGGACGAGCTCTCTCAGCGCGTGCCCCTCTCCTTTGGAGTGCGCTCTGTCACCACGCCCCAGGGAGTGCACGGCCTCAGCGCCCTGGAGCAGCTGCGAGATGGAGGCTGCTACCTCTGCTCTGACAGAAAGCTCCCCAAGGCCCCTAGCAAGCCAGGCCAGCCACAGGGAAGGAGCCCCTCTGCTGTGGAGTCCCAGGATTTGGAAGGAGGGCGGGAGGTGCTGGGAACATCCTCTTCCTTGAAAGGACCCAGAGCTCCAAGAAGGATAACGCTGGTTAAGAACAGGGACTCCAGATTCCAGGAGACCGTGGTTCTCAGCCACAGGAACGCCAGAAGCCTGCCGGCCTTTCTCAGCAAGGCCTCGGACCTGCTGCTCTTCCCTGTGAAGCAGCTGTACACCACCAGCGGGGAGAAGGTAGGGGTGGAGGCCAGGGTTCCTTAACCCCGTCCCGCGGACCGCAGCTGGAGGGAGTGGGAGGCTGTTTCTAGCTGGTCTGTGCTAAGGAAAGATGAGCAGGTGAAGGCAATCGGTCAGGGCAGGAGCAGGCGGGTGCGCCTCGCATTTCCAGATCCTGTCACTGAGCACCGGCGACTGCCAGCTTGTGCTTTGAACACTCTCCTTTTCCCGTCCAGTCCTCTCAGTGGCCTCCACGAGAGTTCAGGGCAATCAAAAACGTATTCATATTCTCTGCCAAAATCACACCATCCCTGTCCCATCTGTTTCTAATCCAACCACAACCCCATCGTGGTATCCATCACGTTCAGATCTGTCAAAGTCCACGACCATCAAAATACCTTATTTAAAGTGGTGTAAGAAATTGAGAAACCCAGATAGAAAACTGGTTAATGTGTATATACCTCATATATCCACATAGCAGAGATGTGAAGAAAATTAAGCTGTTGCTGGTATTGGAAATTGCCTTCCGATACCTGGCCTGTGCTCTGTCTGACTCCCACCAGTGCCTCCACTAATTATGGTTACGTACCTGGTGGGGCAACTGAGCCACAGTCCCAGGAGGTCTGAGCCTTGGAGGTCTTCCCTCATGGGGCTGCTGTGGTCCTGAGTTAACTTTTATCCCCACACTTGGCAGCCACAGAAGACACCCCAACAGATTCCATGTCCCCAGCGTGTAACAGCAACCCTACTTCCCTGTGAAATCGCAACCAATCACCACCCCCCCACACACACACACAGGAACCCTCTTGTTGCCTGTTGGTCCACCGTCATGAGGAACTCCACACAACCAGGCGACTGTCTCCATGTTTAGCTCTGACGAGCCCCTGCAGTGTCTCCCAGTGGGAGCAGTCTCCCTGGGGTCCTGAGGCCTCCAAGCCAGCAGAGCACTAAATTGCTGGGATGGGAAACAAAAGGTTTGTAGCCTCGGGTGCAGAAACGGTACCTGGACCACAGGTGTGATCATAGGAGGAGCCACTTCCTCCCTGTAGTTCCCAGGTATGTGTAGTCTGTGGAGACAGAGCTCCATGCCAGTTGCCAGGTGGAAGCACACGTCACGGACCCCTCAGCATCGTGAAAGGATGCTTCCCAGCTGGCTCCCAGACGGAGTCTTCTAGAGAATATTCCTCCGTTCCAGTTCCAGCTGCTCTGGGTGGTGGCGTGTGCCACCTGCTACACAGCCGATTCCACAGGTGAGCCCACGGTCTCAGTCTTTTGCTATGAAGTCAGTGCTTTGGATAGAGGTGATCTTCTGGTGCTACAGCAATGTGAGGAAGCACTGGGAAGTCCTCGGAAGGCGGTCCTGGAAGATGGAGGGGCAGGAAGCCAAATCTATCCAAAATGAAGATCAATCCAAGTGCTTACACACTGCTGACCATCTCCTAGATAGAGGAGCTCAGTGTCATTAGTGTCCCACCGGGTGGCTGGCAGAGTCCAGAGGTATGAGGTTACTGCAAAGCTCTGCTCCTGATAGATAGGGCCCTGAGAAGATGTGGTGGCAAGGTCCATGTGACTTTGCCACTCTGTTCCTGAGCTGGCGGGGCACGGCTGGGGCAGTTGGAGAAGGAAGGCCACCGATGGCCACAGTGCAGGTCCACTCGTCCACTGGGTATTCACCCTTTGATGAGCACTCACACAGGACACCAGTGTTCTCACTCTCTGGGCCGATCCTGAGGGACCCTTTCACAGATCCTTCTCCATCCTTCCTTGCCACAAACCCTCCAGTCCTGTTTCTTCCAAGTCTCCGATTGCCAGCTTGAACTGCCAACCACTGCCCACAAATGGCTAGAGAACCTCCTGCTGTTGCTCCTTCCAGGAGAGTTGTCAACAGAATCATGCAGCGCCCACACATTCCTTGCCTACTGCCCCCTGTGGCACCTGAGTGGGCAGGTAATGGTTCCATAGCCAGCCCTGGGTCAGGTGGGCACGTTCTGAGACCCAGGATCCCCTGTTCTTCTTTAAGGACCTGGGCTAGGGAATGAATGCCCAGGTGTGGGCTGAGAGGAGGCAGCTATGCCGCAGGTGACCTGTGAGTGGGAGCCACCTGCCCAACAGCCTGCTCGTGCCTGGGTTCCAGCTTCTGGAGCCTGATTCAGTGCGTACCATCCTCCTAAGGACAGAGTGCTGCTCCATGCTTGCCCTATGGCTCGGTGGCCACCTGGAGCAGGTCAGGGTGTTCCAGCAGACCAGCTTCTGAGTCTGAGTTTTGGCTACAAGAGAAAAGACACTCGTTGGCAATGGTTGTGGAAGCTGCCAAGCCCTGTGGCTGTCCTTGAGCAGAGTCTGGAGGTGCAGCTGCCAGTTTCTTAGGGGGGAAGCGGCCAACCCACCGCTCGCCCGTGCAGTTCGTCTTCTCATTATGAGTCTATTGTGGCAGCCAGAGTCCTGCTCTCAGAAGGCACTGCTTCTCCTTCGTGTCTAGCCCCAGGCTATCAGTGTCCCCTTGTCACCAGTTTAACACCACCTTCAAATCCAGCCTGGTCAGAAAAATAAACCCAGATTCCCATGCTGAAGGTCTATTCCTGCCACCATCCCTGGTAACACACTGTATCAGCTGCTGCTCAGCACAGGCCGGAGTCCTCTGTTACGCAGAAAAGAGTTCTGCACAGAGTTCTTGATGCTTCAAGATTCACCGGAAGACTGGAGGAGCCCAGGCTGTATTCCTGGAGAAGATTCCCAGAATATCACTGAACTGACCTCCAACGCAGTGGGCAAGTGGACTGTTGGGTGACTGTCCCTGGGAGGATCAGGTTCAGCATTGACCCTCCATCTCTGTGACCCAGCCTGGGGAAGGTGATGTGTCACAGCTGTGTGTTGAGGTCCAGGAGCTGGTGAGTGGGCACTGAACTCATGAGTGTGGCACAAACCTTTCTGCACCTGTTTGCCAGCCAGTCAAAATGTGAAAACAAGATGGCCTCTGCTCTGCTACCATGTTCTCAGGCAAGCGCATCCAGTGAGTGGGGCCTATGTCATGTTGGGAACCCTAGCTGCAGTGGAGATTGGGAAACGGGCTTCCAGCTTCCTAATCCCTGCAGTAGGGGAATTAGCTCAAAAAGAGTGCTTTAGAAGTGGACTGGTCTAGAACGTAGCATTTGTCATCTGCCACAAAAGGATAACTAACTTTATTATCCCCTATGGACAGGTAAGAAAAGTGAGGCATGGAGGTTAATAATTCATTTGTAGTTGCACAACTGGCAAATGATAGTGCCAGCCTCCATGATTTCAAAGTCAGAATTCAAGAATACTCGTGAATTATTGAGCAGTTACCATGTCCTAGCATAGGCTGTGCACAGTAGAGAGACCACGAATAGGTCCCTAGCTTGTATGAGCAGCCACTTTACTGGGCGTAGCGAGGGAGAGGGCAAGCCCAACATAAGTTACAGGGGAAGGAGGGCAGGTGTTTCCATGCAGACTCGCTGCGGAGCTGCTAGCCTTTCTGCAGACACAGCTGAAGAGGCCCCTGGTGATGCCCTTGTTTCCTAGACCCAAGTCCACCTCCCCCAGTAATGGAAGCATCCTTCAGGCCTCCACTCCATCTTCTCTCCTGGAGAGTCTGCTCCCCTGGACGCATGGCCACATCTGTAAACTCACAGACCTGGCTCGTGTTTATAGTTTTGAGATGGACTAGAAACCTAAATTAAGAAATGCATCTAGAAATTGAAAACACATTCTAATTATCTGGGCTGAAAGATCAGGAGTACAAGAAATGGATGTTATTGGGGGAGAGTATGTCAAAGTTCTCTTTCATTTCCTTGTTAATGCGAGTACCCTTCTAATTAGAGAAAATGGAAAGAACAGATTCTGCACTTTAAAGATGAAAACAAATCCCCCAACACCACCAATGTCAGTGTTCTGCTAGCAGCATTGCAAGCCCCCGGACACGTAGGGCCTCTGGGGCCAGGTGAGAGTTTTCTAAGGGTGGGGGCCTGTTTCCTGCCTGCTCTGCTCTGAGCCAGGAGTGGGCAGGGACACGAGCTGCTGTCGGTTCTGGGGCACGTGGCCACCACTGCAGGGCTGGGGCAGGGAAGGGCTGCCTGGGTGAGCGGCACTTTGCCTTCCCCACCGCACTTGGGCAGATTAGACTGGAAAATGAGGGTCAGACACCAGGGAGGACTCTCCACCTGGGAAACGGTGGGCAGGTGAGTCAGGTTTCCACTGCAGCTGTTAGGAGGGTGGCTGTGTGGGCAGGGAGGAAGCCCACGGGCTCTCACTTCTTTCCGACAGGCTCCCACCTGATGGAGGAGGGCTGTTGGAAGTGAAAGGTCACATGGGAGAGTCTCAGTGGCCAGTTAGCATGGAGGTGTCATGGGGAGCGTGGTGGGGTGCCTCCTCTGGGGTTGGATGTGTAAAATAAAAACTCAGGAAGGGCTGGAGAGACGGGATTCTCCCGCCCTCTGGGCCCTCCTGGGCGGAGGGTGCTCTACAACCGGGGTCTCTGCTCCTGCTGTCCCCCTTCAGGTGAACTCTCTGCAAGCTGTGCTGCGTGGCCCCTCCGTGCTGGTGTGTGCTGGGAATGAGGCCTTCAGACCTCCAGCGATGGAAAATGCCCAGAGAAACAAGACCGAAACTTTGTCTGGGCTGACTTCAAGGAATAAGAACAGTGAGTTGGCTCTGGGTTTCCCCAGTCTGATCTGCTCTGGATGGTGGGTCAGTGGGCTGGGCAATTCAGGAATTTGCCTTTGGCTTCAATTCTTGGGGGTTCCAGTCATTGGGAGGGGTCTGTCTTGATTCTTTCTCCCTCTTCTCATAGCCATCGACCTGAACTGGGTTGAACATTTGATGAGGGTATGAGACAGCACAGTGTGGCACTTAAAGGTGATGAGAATTAGGAAATCTTGAGCTGGAAATTTCTAGGGTCTAAAATAAATTTTATTGAGAAACGCAGAGGCCATGCCTCGTGGAGGTGAAGAGCCAGCTGTGGCCAGAAGTGGCATCCTCTGAGAGCCATGGCTGCCCTGGGCAGCAGGGGTGGCCTGCAGCGAGGCTAAAACACCACAACCACAGAGCACGCATCCAGGAGTAAGTCCACCCCTTCAACCCCGCAATGAACCTGCAGGGGCCATGGCCCAGGCTTCGTTATTAAACAAGCTAAAAAGTGCAATTAATAAAAGCAGAATAAACATTAGAGCAAAATTATTGGAATGGTGATAAGCAGAACGTAGTGGGTGAACCAAGTACTGTCCTTCGTGAAAAACTACCAAGAAAACACGCTCGGTGCTGGGGACACAGAGCATCAGCCCTGGCCCATTCCGGAGAAGCCCTGGGCTCACCTGATGACTTCTTTTGCCCAGATGTGCTCAGAGGCTCAGCCCTGGCCCACCCTTCCCTCTCCACCCCAAGCTCAGGAGAGGAGGTCCATTCTTTCCCAGCCACTGCTGTCCTTCTCTTTGGCCTTGAAGGGGTGAGGGCTGGACTGTCAGGGCCTGATGTTTGTGTGCACTCAGGTCCTTCCTGGGCATGATTGCATCTTGACGGGTTCAAGAATGATCCATCGCCACAAGTACCTGCAGAGCGTCCTGCGTGTGCTGAGCTGGCCTCTGCTGGGGTGCGAGGGAGCATGAGAGAGCTCACTGCAGCCCCGCTGTCCTTCCAGATCTGTGCTGGTGGCCATGCCATAAGCTATGCATGCACAGCTGGCAGCCCATTGTGGTTGTGCTCCTCCTGTGGTTCAGGAAATGGTGCTGCCCAAAGCTGCCCAGGGTGGCTGGCAGGGTGGAGGCTGGACTCATGCTGGGAGGATCAGGGCTGCTGCTTGGGAGGCCTTCTCCTGGGAAGTCCTGGCCCTCGTCTGGCTCAGGCAGCCCCCATCTGTGGACCTCTAGTGGTCAAACAGGCCTGCTGGGGACCCTTCCCTGATGATCTTCCCGCTAGGTTCTGTGGGCTCCCTGCGTGTCGTTCTAGAGCTCTGTCCTCCAGTGCACATGAAGGTGGCAGGACTACGAGGGCGTGGAGGGCTCCGGTCGCCGTCTTCCCTGCCCTGATGCTCCCCATGCACTCACTGTGGTCCTCTCCTCCTCTTCACTGCTCACCAGGTTTTTGGGGGCCAAGGGCCAAGCAGAGCGTGATTCACTCACGGTCCAACAGCAGGCCACCGGCACTATCATCTGGCCTCAGAGACCCCTCAGCACCACTGCATCATGCCCCCAGCAGGCACTCTCAGGATGTGCTTGGCCCCGTGGTGGCTGGGGACAACGTGGAGAAGAAGGTCTGCATGAATGAGGATGGCAGCCTGTCTGTGGAGATGAAAGTCCGCCTGCACCTCCTGGGCGAGGACGCGCTGTTGTGGTCCCACAGGATGGGAAGGGCCAGCGTCCTCACAGCAGCCAGCGGGGAGGACCCAGCCCTGGGGGAGGGCACCCCCCTCTGCTGCAGATGGGGGGGCTACCCTTGGGGCTTCTCAGAATCAGGGGCACAGAGGCTGGGTCCCTGTGCAACAGGACACCAGGGAGCATTTGACAGAGGCCAGCAGCCGCAACCCAGCTACGAGATCTGGAGGAACCCCCTGTACGTCCCCCAGGGTCAGGGGTGGGCTCCTTGGAGGAGGGCAGAGCTGGCCCAGCTCTCTCACTGCAGGAGCCGCTGGAGCCAAGGGGCCAACAGCCGAGAAAGACAAAGCAAGGCCAGCATTAGCCCAGAGTCCAGTGCTGGGCACACTGAAGGCTCTGAGCCAGACTCCTGTAGCTCTGGGACCCCAGAGGGTGGTGTGGGCAGTGACAACCTGTGTCCCACATCTACGGCTCCTTCCCAGTGCGGAGATGAGAGCGAAGCTGGTGAGGGCCCAGGACTAGGTGGCCAAGGGCAACATAGCTGCCTGGGACCCAGGACCCCAGGGACCAAAGGGGCCCTTTCGGACTCCATGGTCAGTGCTGGGTTTCATGAGGAGTCCAGCAAATGGGGCAGCCAGCACAAGGGCTGCCTGAGCCAGGCAGGGGGCAGGACTTCCCAGGAGAAGGTCTCCCGGGGTGGTAGCCCTGATGTCCCCTGCATGAGTCTCTCTTCTCTGATCAGTGGGGACCTACAAGCAGAGAAATGTGGACAGGGCACCACACACCAGCAGGCCAGGAGTGGGCCTGAGATGGGGCTGCCCCTGGCTCCAGGCCACTCCGGCTCTGGGGGTGCAGAGGGAGGCTCTCCCACACTTCTCACCTATGCCCCTGCCCAGGGCAGGAGGAGGAAGCAGAGGAGCCCATCCAGTGCAGTGTCCTTACCCAGTGTCTCTGACCTCAGCCGAGTGGTCCAGAAAGGCCATGCCAGGGAATGTCACTGCTGCAGGGACACCCACAGCCTGCCAGACTCCCCTGCAGTCCCACAGACACCAAGGTCTCTGGACACAGGAAGGGGCTGCCCAGGTGGCTCAACACCACAAATTTCCCAAAACTCCTCAGGCACCAGGAAACAGGTCTCCAGGGACCTGGGACCATCCTTCCCAGGCTCTCTTAACTCCCAGGACTTGGCAGCGGCCAGCAGTGCCACCGTCACGCTCGTGAGTAACTCAGACTGTGCTTCCGGCCTCTACCACCCCAGCATTGCCCCTGTGGAACTGGAGGGAGACACGGAGTGCAGAGTGTGCTCCCCAGGGCCCACACCTGCCCACTCCCAAAGGGACGGCAATCTGAGGGCCCAGGCAGGGGACACCCTTGGGCTCTCCTTGCCCTTCGGTCTGCCAGGTGGGTGTCCTGCAGGAGAGGAGCTAAGATCCCAGCAAGGCTGCTGCTGCCCACAGATTGGGTCGCCCCTCAGCAGCAGGACCCCCAGTGGTCAGACTCAAGCCATCTGGGGGTCCTCCTCGGAAGCCTGCTGGGTGTGCAGCAGCTACTGCCCCACTCCTCCCAGGGGCGAGCCCTGCAGCAAGAGGCATCTTTCCAGTAACAGTAGTGCCATTGATGGCCACCAAAGGGCTGACAGTGGGGAGCCAAGCAGGAGTGAGCTGGGGGAAGGAAAGCTCAAGGTAGAGAACACACCGTCCTCTGGCCCTGAGTCTGGGACTGTGGGGATAGCAGTCATGGTGGCAGGGAGGACCAGCCCTGGTTCTGGGCCTGCGAGGGTATTGTGGGGGACAAGCTCTGGCGATGGGAGCGGCCTTGAGGAGCCTCAGGAAGATGGTCCTATGATGCCCAGTGCTCTGCCCCACACCTCGCCAGATGCCGTGGTCCGCAAATGGCTGGGCAACATCCCGGAAGAGCCCCTACTGGTGACACATGAGATGGTGGACGAGACCACAAGTGTGGTTGGCCGTGTCCCAGGAGGCCCCAAGGAGGACCCTGGTGAGGCTTGTTCTTTGAGTAGCCAGAGGGAATTGGCTCAGGCTGGACAGCAGCTCCCACAAGGGGATACCAATGAGTCCACAGAGCCAGAGGGAATCCTCCCGGGGACTGGTGTGGGCTCCAAGTCCAGAGAATGTTCTCATGGAGGTACAGATCCAGGCCAAGTGTCCATGGCTGCTGAGGAGGCTGGAGTGGGAGAGGGAGCTGCTGTGGGCCACAACGTGAGCCCACGTGTCCTTCCCAGCAGAGTGTCTGCCTCTGCACAGATCATGAAGGCACTGATGGGCTCCAGGCAGGGCCGGCCCAGCAGCCTGCCAGAGGTGTCCAGTGCCGAGGCCAAGAGGCTCTGCCGCTCTGCCGGTGGCCTCATTGCCTGCCTCGCCAGGCTCCACTTCTTTGACCATGAGAATCCTGGGTCTCCTGCTGACAAAGTGAGGCTCACAGACTCAGCTTGGTGCCAGGAGTTGCTGAGCGTCTTCGAGACGCTGTGGCCAGGGTGTGACCTTGGACGAGGCAAGCTGGACATGGGCCTTGGGGAGCTCACTTCCCCACAGGCCCTGCCAGTGACCGATCAGTTCACACCCACCTCCTCCTCGGGGGTGGATGTCAGCAGTGGCTCTGGAGGCTCAGGGGAGGGGAGTATGCCCTGTGCCATGGACTGTGCCCTAGTCCCCAAGAGGATAGAGCTGACCTTGAAAAGCTCCCAGAGGCCTGATTCCAGAACCTCGGGGTACCTGGAGGGCCAGGGAACCCTGCCGCCAAGTTGCCTCACAGCTTCCTCCAGCTCCCAAGTGTGGGCTTGTGCCACCAGTGGGGAAGGGGGCTGCAGGGAGCAGGTGTGGGGCAACGACCCAGAACAACTGATTGAAAAGGAGGTGCAGGAAGAGGAGGTGCAGCTACAGGAAACGGAAGACTTAGGATGCCCACCAGAAGAGGCCCTGGAGGAGGCAGGACTTCTGGGAGAAGCAAGAGTCGCCGGACAGGAGCTGTCAGGGGCTCGCTCGCCAGATACGGAGGGCTCACGGGAAGACATGGGGGCACAGGAAGAGGAAGCAGGAGGAGACTCTGCTTCTGCCAGGCTGTGCCCCCCAGGAAAGACAGAGGAATGTGCTGAGCTCCCTGGTCTCCCTCTCAGTGAGAGGGACTCAAACACCAGGGAGAGTCCAATGGGCCCAGGGTCAGGGCCCAGCTTGGAAGAGCTGTCCAGAGCAGCTGTGCTGGGCTGTGAGCAAGCCCAGACCCTTTCCTCCCCAGGGTCTGGGGCGGTCAGTGTGTCTGTGGCGCACAAAGTGTCTCTGGAGCCTGACCCCAGCTGGGTATCCAAGTTGCTGAAGAAGATGGAGAAGGCCTTCATGGACCACCTGGCTGGCGCCACAGCTGAGCTCCGAGCCCGCTGGAGCTTGCAGGACAACCACCTACTGGACCTGCTGGTGGCTGAGCTGCAGCAGGACATGGGCCGGCGGCTCCGAGACAGCACTGACAAAGAGCTCAGGAAGATCCAGAGCCGGACCGGGAGGCTGTCCCTGAGGCCGCCCAGGGAAGCCCTCAGGGGACAGGTGTCCCTGCAAACAGAGCAGCGCAGGCGCCGCCTCCAGGGTCTGCACAACCTCTCTGCCTTCCCCGAGCAGCCCCATGTACAGGGGCCCCTCTCCTTCACCCTGGAGAACAGGCCCGCCCTCTATGCAGCCCTGGAGACCCAGCTGGGTGGGGAGAAGGAGCAGGATGAGTTCTGTCCCTGTCCGGCCTGCTTAAGGAAGAAAGTGGCCCCCCTGTCTCTAAATGACATAGTGGCAGCCTCCAGTGCTCCTATCAAAAAGGCTTTTGACCTACAGCAAATCCTGCAGAAACAGAAAGGGGAACACACCAGTGGAGAGGCAGAGGAGATGACCCCTGAGAAGGCAGGGACAGAGCTGCCTCAGGACGACCCCGTGAGGGCCGGGACTATCCAGGCGGCTGGAGGAGGTCAGGACCTGGGGTTGCACCTGGGACCCAGGGTGGACAAGGGAGTGAGGTTGAGGGGAGCCAGAAGCCAAGCAGAAGCGAAGACCCTGAACTAGAGGAGGCGGAGGGAGCCAGGGACCAGGAGAAGGACGAAGACGGAGCTGCTGGGAGGAAAGATGGGAAGGCCCACAGCAGCGCTGGCAGCACCCTGGAGGCTGAGCAGCTGGAGCAGGAAGAAACCCTGCGTGAGCACTCTGGGGACAGGGACACTGTGGAGGCTACAGGAGGACCAGGTGGGAGTGTCAATGCCGTAGAGGCCCAGGAAACTGTAAGAAAGGGACAGCTGGAATCAGAAGGAGGAAGTCAAGGTGACAAAGGTAGCCCTCCGGTTAAGCCAGGTCAGGGCCAGAGAAGGGAGGCTTCTGAAAGCAGCAGCACAGAACAAGAGGGGAGGCCTCCATCGTCCCCTGTCCCAGGCAGGGACTCTCCCCACCAAAGGCCAGGCTCCCAAGCACGGAGCACAGCACTCTGCTCCCACAGCAGGCAGACTCTGGGCAATGGCTCCCAGGTCTCCCAGAAGGGCTCAGAGGAAGGTCATTCAGGCAGAGCCCCCAGGCCACCTGAATCCAAGTTGGAGCCACATGCAGAGAGAAAAGTCACCACGATGTATCCAGAAAATTCCATTTCTGAGCAAGAAGAGTCCCCTCCAGAACCGACAACTCCAGAGCAGGGGACAGGTGAAGACTGTGTCATGGGCAATGAGAAGACATACAGAGGTTCCCCCTGCACCCAAGCAGGGGCCAGCACCAACAGCTTCAAACAGGAAGACCTAGATTTCTAGACATTCTAGACGATCGAGAGTCTGGGAGCTATTGTTTTATTAAATTTTGTCTGCAAACCTGAGCAAGGCTCAGGCCCCTGGGGACTAAAAGGAACATGGACAAAGATGGAGGACTTGCCAAGGACACTCCCTGGCACACTGTCCCTGAAGTCTGAGCCCTGAGGATTCACAGAGGGCCCGTCCCTCGCACAGCGTGTGGAAGGCTTACCAGCCTGCTGACTGCTATCAGAGGTCAGCTGGTCCCGCTGCTATCTGCAGAGCCCGGAGGAGAGAACACACTGGAAATGTTCCAGGGGTTTCTGCTAGTGAGTGCTGCTGCGTCCCTGTCCCTATTGATCCCATCGTTTTTCTCCTTGGCCTTTCCTGGCCCTCACCTCATTTGACATTGAGAGATTTTTGTTTTAACTAGTCTTGACTATAGTTGGTGACTCTGCAGATGTAAATACCTGGGAAAAACAGATTAATACAGGGTCCTTGGATAAAGGTTATTCTCAGCCCCAAAGGCCAAGTATTTTTTCTTCATTTATATATTATGTAAAGAAAAAATGCAAAAAAATCCCCCAAAAATAGCAGGAAGAAGAAGCGCTCACCCCAAATCCCAACAACCAGAGGCAACTTCCGTCAGCAGCTGGACACATTTCTTCCCAAGCATCTATAGTTGAGATTGCTCTTTGTGTAACATTTCCATAGGTAAGGATTTCCCCTGTTTCTCTCAAATGCTGCATGAACCTGTCTTTTATACCTGAAAAAGAGAAGAGAAAATACCTTGCCTTTCCCGACTGTGGTCCATTTCAGTTTAGGTTTTCATAATTATTTTCTTACAGTGTTTTCCCCTGAGCTTCTGATGATTTCTTTAGGATCGATTCCCAAGCATGAAATTATTGGGCCAAGTGGTATCAATACTTCTAAGTCTCTTGAAATACTTTTCCCAAATTGTTTCCCCAGCAGTTGGTACATCACTGGCCCAGCACATGCTCACCAGCGTCGGTGTTATCGTTACAAATCATTGCTAGGTTTATGGGCAAAAGCAGTACTTCATTTTAATATGGTTCAATTTTAGATATATTTGTTTACTAATGAAATTTTTAAATTTTTAGGTTTGAAAGCACTTGCATATAAATTTATGAACATGCCCTTACCCATTTTCTACTGAGGTCCTACCTTTTTTTGTTCTTTAACAAACTAATTTTCATGTGTCCTTTGTCACTTTTTAAAAATTATTTATTATTTTTGAGATTTAAAAGTATGCTCACCCTTCCATAGCAGGCCTTGGACTGGGTCCTGTCTAAGTAGGGAGCTCGTGAATGGGGCCGAATCCCTTTGACTAGTTCCCTCCCACTTCTCTATTCATAAGGACCATTTTGTGACGTCCAGATTCATGAATATGGAAGTTTATGGCATAAGAACAGGGCTGGTCACCAAAAGCAAGGTGGTGCATGCTGTGCCTGCAGGTCTGTGGTCACCTGCTCTGCAGACTCAGGAGACGGGCTCCATAAAATTCAGCATGTTTTTCAATCTCTATGCAGCTGATTCTTTGAGGTTATTACAATAAATAAAGTCATAAGTAGAGCATTGCTGGGTGTTGAGTTGGTTTTCCAGCAATCAGCCGGTATCAGTTGACACTGGCATTGGCTGAAGGGCTGGTGGAGGCCGCACACTCATGGGCCAGCTATCAAGCACAGCAGCAGCTTAGCCAGATGCCCTGGTGGGGCAGATGGCATAGTGAGCTTGCTCTGGGTGGGAAGATGTGCTGAATGGTCCAGCTCTTCTCACTGTGAGTTCGCATGGAGCACCCAGCAGGCACTTCCTCTGTGATTTGAGGTCCCCAGTCAAATGTTCCAGTGCCTTTGTTCGCTCTCTGCTGTCTCCACTAGTGCCCAAGTCCCTGCTACCTACTGACAGGTGCTTCACTGAAATGGCATTGTCTGTCTCTAGGCAAGAGAGGGTGGTGGAAAGAGCATGAGACGTGGGGCTGGAGCATGAGACGTGGGGCTGGAGCATGAGACACGGGGTGGTAGCATGAGACACGGGGTGGGAACCTGAGACATGGTGTGGGAGCATGAGGCTCAGGGTTGGAGGATGAGATATGGGGCTGGAGGATGAGATGCAGGATTGGAGGACCCAGGTCAAATCCCAATTATAGCACCTCAGTTTCACCAGCTGTGAAATGGGCTAAGTAAGGATTTCCTCACTGTACTGTTGAGAAGCAGACGAGACAACAAGAGACTACCTTACCCGCATGCTCGGGAATATCAACATTTTACTTATCACTGCTCTGTGTTCAAAGCCTACAGCGTGTCAGGTACCACTCTGGCATCTCTACAGAAGTGATTGGGTTTCATCTTCCCAACGCAGGCAAGTAGGCACTGTTCTGCTCATTTTCCAAACGAATCAGGGGAGGCATGGATGAGACACGTAGTCTGCCTGAGCCCACGCAGCAGGGTAAGGGCAAGGTCAGGCTCTATGTGCAGCTGTTTCAGGCTTTAAAATCCATGTCCTCCTCTTTCGTTGTGTATATATATATTTTTTTTTCATTGCAATTCAGGTCCATGAGTAATTAACTTAGCTAAAGTTAGGCAATGCTTTATTGAATTAATTTACTGCAAAATTTCCTAAGTGCAGACTTAGGAAAGTAAATCAGATGAGATTTTTCACTCTGCTGATAGCGTTATGTCCTCAGTAATGTTCTACCTCTGGCCAAACATCAGGAGCCGGCAGCAACCGTGTTTCATAAAGCCGAGGGTTGAACTGAAAGCTTATCTACCCATGGGATTCTCCTCTTAGTTACAAACTCACCTGCGTTAAGCCCCCAATAGTTCTGCCCTTTATATTTTAAAAAGTTGCTATTAATGGACAGCTCTGCTTTCTTCTGACTCGGAGACAAGAGTCTCACGGCCACAGCGGAGGATGAGGTCTTGGAGTCTCCTCCCCACCCCTTTGCCATAGCAGCTTGCAGCCAAGGCCTCTGCAATCAGCATCTCTTGGAAAGGCTGGTGTTCCTGTGGTCTTAGCCGGCCCCTTTTGACAAGTCAAAACTTGAGTCATTCATCCCTCCAAATTCTGCCCAAGTACTTAAAATATCAGCGGTACCCTCTGGGGGAAAGGACCAACCCTTCTCTCCCACCCTCATTTTCCTCCTGGCAGAGATCGGAAACTCCAGCACACAAGTTCCACCTTTCAGAGACGGAGAACAAAGACCCTTGTGAGGCCCACGCCCAGAGCCTGACTTCAGGGACCTGTGAGGCCTCCCGCATCACTGCTTTTTAAAGCGTCCACGCATGTCGGCTATTTGGTTGAGGTGGCCAGTCCCTGAGTGATCCAGCATCCTCCTGACAGATGGAGAATGGAGAAGTGATCACAGCTGTGTGTGGCCGAGACCAGATGCATGGCCTTTTCCCAGAACTCCCTAGCACCCCTCACACAGAGACCAGAGAGAAAAGCAGCAAACAGCCGCCTTCTCCCTGATCCTCAGCTGGACCCCTGCATTGGGGGTCTCCCCAGGGCCCCTGGCCTCATCTAAAGTGGCCAGGGAGAGGTGACCTGTCCTTGGTTGGATAAAGCTCCCAACACAAGTGCATGCCCACAGCGGGGCGGCCTGCTGGGGAGTTTCCAAACAAGTCATGGGCCAGCTGCGCTTCCCCTCACTTGAAGGTGTAAAGCCACCTAGAGAAGCCTAGCGAAGCAGCTCCATTCACATGAAATTCCGACACCGGGATTCTGAGGTTGCCTGGAGTCTGCATCTCAATGAGCACAGAGGACTGGCACAAGCCCCTAGCTGCCTCCATGCAACAGGCAGAACCTCCCCCCACCCCGCCAGGCCTGAAGCTCCTGGAGCCTCAGCCCCACAAGGACACGGGCACACACTCACAGACATGCGCGTGCACAGGGCTCCGTGCACACACATACCTATGTGCACACTCTCTCACATGCACACTCAGTGCAGACATTTACAGGCATGCGCATGCTCATGGGCACAGACAGGCACACTCACGTGCACACTTTCCTTGCCCTCCTTCATTACAGTCTCCCTGAGGGAGTGTGGGTCAGCCCCCGGCAACCTCTCTCTCCACTCCGTCTCCAGAGAGGCAATTAGGTGGGTAATGATCACTCCTCCTTCCTGACCCCTCTCCCTACCCCCACATCCAGAGGCCCAGCTGGCAACTCAGGCTCCTGAGATCTATGAAAGGGGAGTCACCCAGGACACACACAGACCTGGGCTGTCCAGTCCCTGAGCTCAGAGCCTAGAACCGACCAGGCCAGTGCCAGCAAAGTAATCAACTTGTTTCACAACTGGTGCTGGAACAAGCCAGGCATGGCCTCCCAGAGGAACTGGCACGGGGTCGTAAGGCTTCCAACCAGTGATCCTCCTGAGAGGGAGCAGCTCCCTGCTGGAGCTCCTCCTTGGGACCCATTCCCCACCCTCCTGCCAGCTCCCCCAACTCTGAGAGGCACCTGCAGAATCCACTGTGTCCCCACAAGATCTTACCCAGACCCACCTGAGTCTTGCAGTTCTAGATTTTGAGCTGGTTGGGAGTCATCCGAGCCCAAGTTCTTGCTGAGCCAGCAGGCTGCTGCCTCTGCCCCTTCCAGGCAGTTCTTTACCCCACTAAGCCCTGGGCACCAGGCTCCCTGACGGCTGCCATCCGCTTCCAGAAGCTGGGTGCTGTCCTGCAATCACCACCTGAGACAGGTGGATGACACCCCTAACAACCCCTGGCCCAGCCTGGGACCACTGTCCCTTCTTGCCCCGACAGCCCAGCACTGGCTCCTTGCAGGGCAAATGCCAGTGTCCACTGCTGCCCTCTACCCGCAGCTCCCAGGTGAGCTCATCCAACTCTGGCTGATTTTTTGTTCCTACTTTGGGGCTGATGATCCCCAGGTCCAGGCTCCCACCAAGGCTCTTCCCAAGCTCCCAGCTGCCACATGGTCCAGCAAGACACCCAGGATTGGATGCATTCTCCTTCATTAGCCTGATGGTGACCCACTGCTCAGACCCACCCCCTGGCTGGCCCAGCCTCATCTGCCCACCGCACACCTGCAAAAGCCCCGGGGCCTGACAGTTCCTCCTCACCATCACCCTCACCTGCTGCCCACCAGGGTCGCCTCAGAAAAGACCTACTCAACTTCACCTTCAGCCTGGCCCACTCGCCTCTCCAGAGAAACACCTCACCATGTGGCTTTTGCCTGTAACTTGCCAAGGGGGACAAGTCCGTTAAGGCTTGGGTGCAGCCTCTGGGCTCGTGCTGGCTGGCTCTGTTTCCTCCCTCTCCCTGTGCCCAGTTCTTCCTAATGTCCTACCGAGAAAACTTGGTCCCCAAGGAGTTGCCCCTGGAGGAGAGCCTATCTGGTCTACGGGCCTGAGCAATGGGAGCACTGGTCCCTTCGTGAGCCACACTGGCCAACAACTGCCTTATCCCTTCCCAGACTGATCACCCTCATGCTTAAATGGCCTGGGCCTCAGGGCCCATGCTCTGTGAGGCACCCAGCCCCTTGCTGGACAGCCCTCACAGACTCACTATGGCTCATGGCTTATGGCCTTTGCTCTAAGGACACCTTGGTCCCCGCCTGGATTTAAATCCCACAGCTTTGCACTGGACTGGGCTACAGGCCCTCTGTACTGGCCCAAAACCTGCAGGTTTACTCTGTCCTGGGCTTCTGGGCCTTCTTTGGAGTTCCCTGCCCTTTCCTGGGCATAGGAATCACAGGTTTTTACTGGACTGCGCTCCAGGCCTGAGCTCTGTGACTCTCCCTATTCCTTCCTGGGCATAGAAACTACAGGATCTCCTTGGACTGTGGTCTCTGGAGCTTCTGGTCACATTCCAGGCCCCTTGTCACACTGGCTCTGGCCACAGGCCCTATGCCCACTCAGGGGAGTACCGGCCCCTCTGTGTCCAAGATCTTGCTGTCCCATTGCATGGCTGAAGAGGTCGCAGCTGGGAGCTGGTGCATTCCCAGGTGCATCCCTCTCTGGATCTCTGAATCTTCCTGCAGTGTTCCAGAAAGAGCAGGATCATTCCCAACATTCCAGGCTGGCTTGACAACACCCTGCCTGGAGGGAAAGGGATGAGCAGGATGACTTCCCAAAACATCACCCACCATGTGGTTCCGGGAACAGGCAACCCAGGACAGACACCTGTTGGGTGCAGGGACAGGCAGGTGGGAAGGCTGAAAGTTGGAGTGTGACTCATTTGGGGGGATGAGCCTGAGTCCCACATCCTATTTCATTCTGCCCCAGCACAGTGAGCTGTGCTTGCCTGGTACAAACAGGCCGGACAGGACAGGCGCTCCAGCATCAGCCACCAGGCTGGAAAGAAATCTTCCAGCTCTTTCGTTCTGCCATCCGGTAGCAGCTATCTCTGCTTTCCACCTCAGCCTTCCAAGCACACCTGAGCTCCCCAAGTTATATTGCAAACTCCCAGGAACTTCTGAAGGCCTCTACATGATACACTGAGTCCATTCCTGCCTGGGCCCAGGACTCTTCACCCCTGCGCTGAGTCTAGACTCTGTCCACTCATACTGGTCTGCCAGGCCATGTGGCCACAGCTGGGCACGCAGAGAGGAAGCCAGTGCCCCTCCTCCTGTGTGCACCTGCTTGAGAGCCCCCACCTGGGGTTCACTGATCGGGGTGCGCCCCTCCTGATAGGTAAGAAGAGCAGCAGAGCAGGAGTCCTGCTCCATGTGCCCAAGGGTGACTGTGTGAGGTACAGTGGCCTCAACAGCAACCTCTGGTCAAGTAGAAAAGGGCCCGTGGTCCAGGGTCTCTGGACAGGTGCTGTGGTGCAGTGTGACACCTCCGGCTGGAGGTGGATGCACGTGTGAGTTTGCATGTGTGTGTGTGTGTGTGCACATGTGTGTGGGGGGGTGGGGCAGGTGGCTCTGTGAGTAGTGTTCGTGATCCAAGAGGCAGCTAACTGAAAGTCACAGTTGGGCTGGAGCAGTGGCTTGGCGGTTACAGCACTTACCTGGCTTGTGCAAGTCTGTGGGTTCGAACCCCAGCACCACGTATACAATGAAGTGTCAGAACAATGAAGGTCATGTGAAAACCCAAATAAAGTTCTCTCTCTCTCTCTCTCACTGTCCCCTCTCTCTTAAAAAAAAAAATGCTGTCTAGTTGAAGAGAGGGCTCTGGTGACCCCCAGCCAGAGAGACAGGGAAGGCCAAGGTGTGCTGGTGGAGTGACAACCAGAACGGAGACCTAGGAACCTCCTTCAAGTGCTTTCAAGCAAGTCGGATGGTGCTTTGGCAGACAGGACAGGCCTGCAAGAGTCCTGCTCGTGGTCTCTTCCTGTGCCTCAGAGGGGATGGACCATCAGTCAGCTCTGCTGGCAGCTTACGGCCTGCCCTTGGCCCAAAGACCCACCAGGTCCCAAAACACAGACTCGGCGAGGAGCAGCAGAGCTAAGAATGGTGAGGGCCCAGCAACAGCAGGCAGAGAGACCCAGAACTCCCAGAGTTCTGAGTGGGGCATCCAAGCCACCATGAGGGTGCAGTGTCCTCTCCTCCAGATGTTCCTGGCTGAGGCCACACACTCTGCCAGCTATCATGGCTTTCCTCCTGTATATACAGCTCCTTGTCCTGGATCGGAAGTGCCAACGTCCTTGGCGGATTCAGCCAGCCGTTCCCATCTCTGAGAGCCAGGGTTCATGAGGTCTACCCTATGGCTAGCAGCCATGACAGAGGAGTCAGAATGAAGGACTTCCCACCTTTCCCAGAAACACCCGCTCCTGGGGCTGGTGACAGTGAGCCTTTGGAATGCACTGCTCTTTCCTCCCTGCCTTGGAAGCAGGAGGCTTTCACACCAGGAGGGCCACCCACCTACTTCCTATCTCTCTTAAGGGAACTTCTGTAGTCCAGTGACCTCCTTTGAGAGATGACCAAGAGAGCAGAGGCCCAGAGAGGTCATGCCCCTGCCTGAGGTCACACAGCAAGCCAGTGTCTAGCCAGGACTAGGAAGCAGATTCCCTGATTAGAAGGCTCAATGGGGTAAGAACAGGAACCTCAGATCTGGCCTCTCCCAGCATGGTGTGGGGTGGAGCCAGGCAGGGAGGGCAGCATCCCAGCCTAATTAGACCCTGTAGAGGAGCAGGGACATGGGGGGCCGTGCTCGGAGATTAGTGCCCCCTCCATAGATCATAGGCATGCCAAGGACATAATAAATAATCTGCCCAAAGGTTTTAAAGGTAAAAATCAGCAAACCATTAATAACATCCCCAGAACCATACATCACACTGAAATCTTCCCGTTACCGCTCCCTGAGCCAGCCCATGCATTTTCTTGGCTGTACCTCCCCCTCCCTTTTCCAAGCGCAGCTCGAAGCCCCTCCCCCATGGCTTGCTGCTCCAGGGAGGATGGGGCATCTGCCATCCCAGACATCTTGTGCTGGTGGCAGCCTAGAGGTGGGGTCAGGGGAGGTGCCCATTCTGTTCTTGGGACCCCACACTCTGCTTTCGGGTTCCCTTCCAATGGGTGGGATGAGCTTGCAACCTCAGCCCCCTCCCCCAGCTCTAAGCTGGAATAAGGCTGTGGCCTCCCTCTTAGCGACAAGGAGGTTTAATTAATTAACACAACAGGGTCACTTTAAATAGGAGAAGTGCTGACTGCTGCATTTTCCAGTCCCAGCCTGTGTGCAGCCTTCAGAGAGGAGGATGGCAGGCGGCAGGCGGCAGGCGGCAGGCTGCCCCGTCGGCTGGGCCTGGTTCCCCAGCTTGCTCGGTGCACTAGATGCGTTTTAGAACTTGAGGGTAACCCGTGGTGGTGTCCAGCAAATGGAGGGCTGGAGGGAGAAGGGGAGAGGCTGCGTGCAGCCTGGGTCAGCAGGCCAGGAGCAGGTGACTCGGCCTGTGGCATGGTGGCATAGGGGCATGGAGACAAGGGGTGGAGAGATCAGGGCATTGCTTGGAGCAGAGCTTGGGAGCCTGGCCAAGTCTCCATTGAGTGGCCTCGCCCAACTCGGCCGAGAAGCAGGAGCGCTAGAGGACGGTCCCCTGCGCTCTTGCTGTGAGTCAGTCAACTCCTTCAAGGGGAAAGTGCCCAGGGCAGCCCCAACACTGCCGCAGAGGAAGTGGCTTCACGGAGGAAGGATCGCACAGAAGGCAGAGGAGGAATTCTGCACTCACTGACTGTGGTCTCCTACAAAGGCCCTTTTGGGACCCCTGGCATCTTGGGGAGGTGACTTTCAGGGTCAGCTCTTTTGCACTAAGCCTGACGCCCCGGAGCCAGTTCCTTCACTCCTCTGGGCCTGTTTTCTCACCTTTCCTAAAGTGGCTCCGAAGCACTGGGTGGTATCACTTCCAACGTTGCCCTTTGTCCTCACTTGAGTAGCGCTGGCGGTGTGAGGGTGGCTCTGTGAGAGCTCTAGGGCAGAGCATGGGCTGCAGCCTGCTTTGGCCTGCACTGCCCAGGGTTCTGTGCCTCCCTGCCCCAGATCATAGGGACCCCCATCCCGAGCAAGCCCCACCTGGGTCCCTTCAGCCCTCTGAACTGCTCACAAGGGCCAAATGAGGCCTGCTGCGCTGTTTGATGGGTGACGATTGGAGAAATCTCGTGGTAAGGGTCTCTAGGAGGTGCGAGAGAACCATGTGCCGTGGGAAACAACTGCGAAGGGGAGGGGAGGGCTCTGAAAGCCTCTCTGCCCCCGGCAGGTCTCCCAAAGCCCAGCTTCTCCAGAGGCTGGGAAGCCTTCCTCATGTGCCTTTCTCTTTCCCCTTCCTGCACAGGGTCCCCAGCGGCACAGAAGTAGGTCCTAAAGGTTCAGCTGGCCAGCTCCTCTGTCACTCCTTCCTTTGTACCTACTTTGCCCAACTGTGACATTCTACTTACCAAGTGTGGTTGGGGCAAGTTACCAATTTCCCTGAGTCTCAGTTTACCCATCTTTCAACATCAGTGTCACCTATGCTTGCCTTAGTGGCTGTGGGAATTCAGTTGTGTGAATCCATTTTTTTTTCTTTAGAGAGAGAAAGAGGGAATCAATTATCAATTTTATTTATTTTCCTATCTGGCCTTCGTTTCTCCTACACTCAGTTGTGTGCGTGGTGCTGGGGTTTGAACCCAGGTCCTGGTGCATGCCAGGCAAGAGCTCTAGCCCCAGTAGTTATCATGGGGGGCTGGAGTATTTAGCTCACGAGGCACAACGCACTCCTGGAGTTCATGCCGGGGTGGCAGGCAGGAATCTTAGCTGACGGCATGTCGGTGACTCTCGAGCAGAGGTCGGGAGCTGGGGGCTCCAAGGCACTGCCGCAGCCCAGAGGCACAGGGTAACAGCAAGCGTCCAGCTTGAGCAGAGCAGAGCAGGCATGGGGTCATGGCATTTTGGTGGCATGGTGGCTCTGAAGGGCCCTCCCACATGCCACAGAAGCAGAGGCTTCCATGCTGATGACAGAATGCACTTTGCCAACTCGACGTCCTGAGAGACCCAGCTTCCCTCAATTCCCTGTCATTGTGACAGACCCTCGGCCCCCTCAAGACTTGATGGATGGCCCTGAGCTGGCTTTCATGCATCTCCGTCTTCCCCAGAAGCTGTGACACAAGTAATTGGTGTCGCCTCCGTGATTGCATGCCAAGTGCTGACAAAACAGCCCGCCACAGGGGCTGCCTTGCACTGTGTGGGGGAGGGGACTGCTGGGAACTGACCAAGAGCAACCTGAGCTCTCCGGGAGATGGGGTGGCCACCAAGGGAGTGGATGCTGGCCAGGGAACAAACGCAGATATGCGTGTGCCAAGACGGGATGGGTGCTGGGACCCTCCACGGGTGCAGTGTGGTGTCTGGGATCATGGCTTGCCCCCAGATTGCCCCTGTGTGTGAGTGCCCAGCTGTGTGAGATTGTTAGCTCTGGTCATCTGGGGGACATGGAGTTGGAGGCTCTTGAGAGTCATCATCCCCTGGCTCCTTCTAGCAAAGCAGCTGCGATTCCCCATTGTCGCGGATACGTCTAAGGGCAAATGAGTTTTGATGAAATAGACTGAGGGGTTGAGAGGAGAGATTTGGGGTGGGGTGGCCAGGTGAGCAAAACCAGGTGACCTCCTCATGGTGCAGTACACTTCGTGTTAGACTGGGCCTTGACCTTCCTGACCTCCAGCGTGAAGAGAAGTGGGGTGGCCTCTGGGACACCTCATCTCCCACAGGACACTTGTAGCCCCACCACAGCCCAGCACAGACGCCTGCAGAAATCAGGCATCTCTCACGGTGGTGGCCAGTGGAGCACCTCCAACTCCACACCACAGGACACCTCCCCCGAGGCCCACCAGGGAATCAGGTCTGAGAATTTCCTGGGGCTGCAAAACCTCCACCTCCCTCAGTGCCTCTCCGTGGAGCCCGAAGGGCAGGGAGGGGACTACAAGCCAGGTCCCAGTGGCCCCTTCCAGGGCTTCTGCTGGCTGGCCGCTATCTCAGGCCCTGCCTACGATAGAGACGCTGCCAGAAGCAGCCTTGGAGCCACTTGTTGTGAGATGGCCCAGAGAAGACCGTGAGCTGAGTTCTCTTCAGGAGGCCACCAAGGGAGAATTTCACTTAGGTTTTAGTATCAGAGATAGTGTTTGGGGGTTTGGCTCCTCCACCCTGACACGTGGTGGTGCTGTTCTCTTTTCCAGCGCTGTGCTGTGCCCCCCACTTCTGACTGGACATCATGGCGGGCACTTTGTGGACCAAGCCCCTCCTGGCTCTCTCACTTTCTTTTCCCTCTGCTTTCTTCCCTACCTCACCTTTCGCTGTCTGCATCTCACAGGCTGCTCTAGTCCTGTTTGGTATAAGCTGTTGCTGAGCCAGCACTGACAGCACTGCGTTGGCACAGCGGCCTGGACTGGCACAGGGAGGGCCATCACTGTCCCCCAGGGTCAGCCCTCCTGTGGCCTCCAACTCTGCAGGGAGAATGTGACCACAAATCCCCACATGTTTATCCCACGAGCCGTAGACAGATGGCAGTGACGCTCCTGATGTCTCAGCAGGCAGCCCTGGCATGGCAAAGGCAGCTCCTCTTGACCCCTCTATTCGTGCCTGTAGGTCACTCAACCTTTGGCCAAGCCCCAAGCTCTCCAGTCTCCCTGCCGCCCCCAAGGGCTAGCTAGCCTACCTGAGTGATCGGCAGGTCCACATGGGGTCCTGAGTGTCCCAGCCTCACTCCAAGGTAGGGTGCTGAGCCCTCCTGCTAGGCCGACAGCCCTGAGGATGCCCGTGGCCGCCCTGGGAGCACTTGTCCTCCTGCCCGTCCACTGGGGAAGGCCGAAAGGACCCTTACCTGCACCTGTCTTACTCATAGAGAGAGGGGCCTGGGTGGCAGGAGAGGTGGTGAGGCCCCTGAGGCGGGCAGCTCCCTGGGGAGCGGGGCATTGGGCACCTTCCAACCGCAGGCCACAGAGCAGTCTCCGGCTTGGCCCAGCGGACCTGCAAATCCTTCCTGCCTCGATCTGCCTGGCCTGGGAGAGTCCCTGCTGCAGCTCATTGTCCCACTGTTGCCACTTTTCCTCAGTCGCATTGTTCCCTTATCAGCATCCTACACTCTACACGCTGCTGCGGCTGCACAGGAAAGCGTGGCTGCCGCCTAGGCTGTCGCAAGGCTGCAGACTGGCCAGGTGTCCTGCCACACAATCAGGCCCTGCAGCCCCGTCCTGGGGTCTGGCCAGCTGCTCTGCTAGGGTGGTGGAGTACCCAGCACACGATGCTCTCTTTGGGGTGTCCTGGACTCCAAGCACAGGGCAGGGGCAGGAGACTGTGCCTGGGCCCCACTTTCTAGCTGGGACATCAGGAGGAGCATGCAGCATCTCCAAGAATCCCCGTCAAGGCCGGAGTCCTGCATGAGCTGAAGTCTCTGTAGCTCAGAGTCCTTTTTAAGGATGGGCTGCTGGTTCTGTTGAAAGGACCAAAGAGGCTGGACCAAGCCCCTCCTGGCTCTCTCACTTTCTTTTCCCTCTGCTTTCTTCCCTACCTCACCTTTCGCTGTCTGCATCTCACAGGCTGCTCCAGTCCTGAGGGGCGATGGAGACTGTCCTGGCGGGACAAGCATTAGGGTGGTGGGTGGGAGCAGCTACAACCCCAGGGTGCTGACTAAAGTGAGGACTTTAGATTGGGGCTGGTCCAGTCAGGCAGCTTGCACCCAGAGCTAGGCAGCAGAGGCTGGCAGAAGACAGGAAGAACCCACTTTGGCCTGCGCTGGGCTACAATATTCTGGAGCCTCAAGGAGAGCTTTTTGGTACAGATGCAGCAAGTAAAAAATACAAGATACTCACTTAAATTTGAATTTTCAGATAAACAAAGAATGCTGTTAACATGTAAGTGTGTCCCATGTGATATCTGTCACAGATATGCTAGAAAATTGCTCTCCATCTGAGATTCAAATGTAAGTGGGCATATTTTATCTGGTCCAGAGGTGGCAGGGAGGTCCTGGGGGGTTCAGACAGGGTGGGAGAGCCATGGGACATCTTCCTGGCTTGGCTTCCCTGGAGTTTCTTTAGAACATCTTTCCAGAATCTTCTCCCAGAGCAGTTCTCCAGGAACAGGAGATGCTCCAATTCCGAGGCCCTCAGAGCAGCCTGGGTCCAGTGTTTGGGCCTTGGACTCTTTGCTGCCTGCTGGGTGGGGCCCTTTCACCAGGGCCTGTGGGTACTGTCAACCTGCCCTGAGAGCCTGACTTCGAAGCCACCTTTACTCCCATAGGTGGGTGTGTCTCGCCCCCTGCTGGCAATGGCAGATATAACCAGTTCTGTCATTCAGGATGTCACTAGCAGTCACCCACCAAAGAAATGATATTAGAGGTCTGATTCAAGTCTTCTTTATCTGTTTAAAAATATCAGCCATGGCCTACTGAGTCTTTACTGCTGAAAAATCCCATTTCTTTGACTCCAGTCCAACCATAACAGAGAAAACAAATATAAAGTTCACTAGCTTTGCATCCCAGAAGGAGTGAACTTGCAAACTTCTAGAAACACACACACACGCTCTCACACACAGCACCCAGAAGTCTTGTAATGTCTCTCAGGTCCTTCAGAGGGTGGAAGCCCAGGCTAGGATGACCACACAGGTGCAAGCAGGTCTCCTGTCACATGGACGGGAAGCCCTTGTCTCGCTCACTGCTGTGGAGGAGATTCTGAAGCCCCTCCCGGGGTATTTGCTGTTCCCCCCATGCATGTGAGAGCCTGCATGCTTCCTGTGATCCTCTTTGCTGTAGCTCAAGACACTTCCAAGTGACCAGTCATCTCGACACTCTGCTCATGAAGCCCCTAGCAGAAATAGCATCCGTGCAAATAAGTCCCTGGAGGGTTTTACTTAATTTCCTAAAACAGGGAGTGACCAACACTTTCCCCTATCAGGACATTTATAATCCAAATGGCCAAGTTGCAAGTGAGAATAGGTACAACCGTGATAGGGTGTATTCTTATGAGTAAATACATCACAACAGAAAACACACTTAAAACAGGCTTTATTATTCAGGGCAGTTTTAGGTTCATGGCAAAGCTAAGCTAGAAGTACAGAGATTCCCACATACCCCCCGACTCAGAGACGCACAGCCCCCCACAACCCAGCAGAGTGGTGCATTTGTTACAACTGATGAACATCATTGGTACTGAGTTCGCAGTTCACACTAGCTTACAAGTGCCTAAGGACACCTATGCACCCCTATGGTATCACAGACAGTGTCCTTGCCCTGCAAGCCATCTGTGCTCTGCTGAGCCACCCCTCCATCCCCTGGCCCTGAGCAATCGCTCATCTTTTTACTGTATCTTTAGTTTTGCCAAACAGAGCGCCGTGAAAGCTGGAAACTCCAAGGATATCACCAGAAACCAGAAGAGCAATTCGGACGAGCTCCCGGCTCTGCACCTTGACTCTTTCTTCTCCTTGATGCATACTTCCATTGCTGAAGCCATTGGGCATGTTGTCCCACCCTTCCCCCAGTCACTCTTCTGCCCTGCACATTCTGCTAGGTCCTCAGGGTGTGCCAAGGAGCCACTGCTACACCAGGACAGTCAGCAAAGTCTAACATCGCACAGAAGTGACTGGTGTCTACATAGCATCCCATTAAACCCACCTGAAGCTTCGACTCAGTGTCCCCTTAATCAGGTCTTAAAAATGCTCTCGGCCCCTCCAGTGCCACCCAGCAATAGGGCAAGTACAGTGGAGGAGAGGCCAGAGTGGAAAGAAACAACAGGCTCAACCAATTTGTGAATAAAATTGCTTACTTTTGCAGATTTTACAAACATGTGTCCCTGTGAACACGTTGCTGGGGTACTTTGGGTAGTGACCGGGAGCCCCAAGGCTTAACCTCCACCAGCTTCACCAAAACCCTCCTGGTACATATGCACCAAGCCAAGTCTCAACACCAACAATGTACACGTTATCCACAAAACCTCTGGCTGATATTTAGAGAATGACATTAAGGACATTTGGGTGTTTGGGGGGCATTTTTCCAAGAAGCCTCATAAGAGCGATTGGTCTTCAGACTCGCAAGCCCAAGAAGTAATCAAGTGTGCTTTATTTACTGTTTGTAAGTCTGTCTTCATCCTGAACTCCCAGACGATGTGAATGTTCAACACTGGCCCAGCCTGTGCTGCCCCAGCCCTACCCTGTCCTCCGCCCAGGAGACTCTAACACAGTAACAAGTGCCTGGTAAACAGGAATAATAGAGGGAGGCATCTTGGGGAAGTGGTTGGATCTGCTGGACGTGAAGGCGAGGTTCAAAGTGAGCGGAGCAGAACGGGAGGAAATGTAATACAATGGATGCAGGTTGGTTTAAGGGTTTCCTGCCGGGGAGGATGGCTGCCCCGGGGCTGGGTTCCTGGGCAAGGCAGCAGAGCTCCTTGTGAGCTGACAGCCTCGTCTTCTACCGGCTGCTTTGGACATGGTGTGGAGACATGAGAAAGTTAGATGCCCACTCTTGGCAGCATCGGAGTTCTTTCTCAGCCTCGTTCATGCTTCTATTTTAGGTAAACAGTGCCCTCTACTGCTAATAGCTTGCATTGCAGCTCGGGGGCCACAGATTTTCCCAGGGAGGCTCTGCCAAGGGCAACTCTTACAGGTTGCCTTTGGAGCTACCCAAAATACCAAGCATCTTCAATCAAAGCCGAGGTTCCATTCCAGCAATGTTCAGCTCTTTGTAGCTTCAAGTTCAGGTTCACAGGATTCAGTCAACTGCACATCACAAGCACGGTTAGAGCTACCCAGCATGTACACTTTTTTCTTGTCATTATTCCTTAAGCAGCATAGAAGCATAACTATCTATGGAGCATTTACCTTGTATTCAGTATTATAAGTAATGTAGAGGTGATTTAAAGTACACAAGAGCATATGCAAATACTATGCCATTTTATATAAGGGACATCTTGGATTTGGGGATCCAAGCAGGATCCTGGAACCAAACCCCTGTGGATACTGAAGGGTATCTATATTTAGACTTTAGCATCAGGTTGAGGGTTTACTTTATGTCTCTCAACCCGATAATTCTACCAGCATCAGGATTCAAGAATTTTCAAATTTGTTGGATAATTCAAACAGCAAAACACCTTTCCACTTGTCTGGGCCCAGTGGATTGGCTAGTGGGCAGGCCTCACTAGGTCAGGCTCTCAGAAGCAGAGTGGCAGGCTGTGTAAATCAGAGCTTATTCTAAGAATCGAGAGTCAAGCGTGTGCGTTCCTCCGGGACCTCCAACTTTACATTATTTGAGAGAGGTCAAGATCATTAAAGCCTGGGCTTTACAGAACTTGAAAACCACGGTAAAACTGGACTTTATCCCAAATGTGTTTGGAGACCACAAGACATGGTGATCTAAAATGATCCAGGATCCATCGTTCGAGACGAGAGCCTTGCGTCCACGTTCGCTTGGATTCTCAGTGATCCAGCTTTCCTTGGCTTCCAAGTTGGTGGCACCTGCGGTGCTTGCCTGTGCCCAGGCCGGAACTGCAGGGCTGTGCCCCCTGAGCTCCTGGACAGCTCTAACCCCCCGGGGGCTGCTGCCCAGTCTGTTCTGAAGGAGGTGCCTGCACAGTGATCAGACTCTGCCACCGTGCCTCTTGATTTCTTCTTGAAGCTACCTGGCAATAGGTGAACCAGATAAATTCTAAAAAGAACTGGGTTATTTAACCAGGTGCCTAGAGAGCATCTTGAAAACTCCTCCAGGCATGGGAGCCCTGCAGAAGACAGCAAACAGCAGCAGCAGACAGAAACTGGAGCCCATTGGCTTCCCTTTGATCTATTTCCTCCCCAGGGGTCTTGGCGCCTGAAGAGTTTAGTTCCACTGTCTGTGAAAACAGAGGCTCCAGCTTCCCCCTCTGCAAAGCGGGCTGAAGAGGAGACAGAGGAAGCTCTCCAGGGACAGGGTCCTGCTTGTCCCCACCCTCTCCAGCTTTAGAAGTTCTGTCTGGGGAATCCTGGCGCCCTAAGCTATGCTGAGGTTTGGGTGGAGAGCTCGGAGGGTGAAAAGGCAGACTTGACCTCGTTAAATGCTCACGTGCACACACACAGCCACACACAACCACGCACACACCCCTCTGACTGTAAATACAGGATTCAGCCTATAAATGAAACAATGAGGGCAGGATTCAATGGGGTTCCCCCAGCAAACAGCGTGCTTAAGGTTTTGTTGGGATTCTATTGTGTAGACTGGAGTTTCTTAATACAGTAGGACAGCAAGCGCTTCCTGTTATGGAAACAGTCAAACTCCGACATTCAGAAAGTCAATCTATACAGCAACTGGATAAACAACCAAGATAATCATCAGCCATAAATGGCACAATAGCCAAGAGGGCATTGCTCGGGGAAAGGGGCTGGCACAGCCCCAAGCAATTCAGTACACAGTGCAAGCGGCTCCTGGCTGACAATCCCTATTCACTGGGCCCTGGCTCAGAGGGTGCCTGCACAGGCCCCAAGCTATTCACAGGCCACCTGGGGAGCCGTGTGTCTGGCTCTCTGGGTGACGCTCTGCGGGACTGTGTGGGACACTGTACTTATGCCAGCACTGAGGTTAGAGCAAGGTCTCCTGGCCCTGTCACTCAAAGGGTGAGCTTGACCAAGCCAGGCCTGATGCCCAGTCTTGGTTACCCAGCTGCTAGAAGGGCGTCCTCCTAACATGTTCATTTCTGCTCTCCATTCCCTCCAAGTGCTCTACAGAAGGCAGAAACTGCTTGATATTAGAAAGTATGTGAACACCAGTCTTTTGTGATTGCAAGACTTCGTGCAGCAAGACCCACCTGTCCTCCAAACGGAGCAGAAAGCCTGGTCCCCGTTGGCCCTTAGCCCACATAAATCCAGCTGACTCTCCTGCCTGGGCATCAGTTTATCACAGAGAATGACCCAATCCTCTACTGGGTGGCTTGGCTTGTCACCTGTGTGTCCTGACCTAGAGGACTCTAGAAGCTATCCATTCCCAGATCTTTCTCTTAGCAGCCAATCGCTGTCTGGAAGGAAGTGCCCATCATTTGACCCTTCTGGCTAAAATGAAATTTGGGGTTCATTGTGAGTGTGGCATTGTGTCGCAGAGCCCTGTGGGGTGGACAGGTCCCTCTTCAAGGGAGATCCAGCCACTGGAGGTCTTTCTTCCCACCTAAATCTCCCTGTTTGGGAAGGAGAGCACGTCAGATAAGGTCTGGGAAGTGGCCTTGTCACTGCGGGCACTGACAGGTCCTGAAGGGACCAGAAAGAGTTGGGAGGGATAGAGAAGGTTATTTTGGGGTCATGGGGGCTCTTAGAACCCCTTAGAGGGACGGAGAGGAGGACAGGAACGGAGTAGTCGTTTGTTCTGGCAACAGCATTAAATTCTGAAATCTAAGAGAGAAAAGTTGCGATCCATTCCAGGTTTCCAAGGGACAGGAATTTTCTTCCCAGAGCTAGCAAAGATCTTAGCGATCATTCCAGACTAAAAACTGAGCTCAGAGAGAGAGTGTGACTTGCCCAAGTTTGCAGATCAAGTGAATGGAGGCTGGGATGGGAACCTGGGCTTTCTAAGTCTAGCTTTCTTCTTCCCACACCTCTCTGCTTCCACCCAGCAGTCTATGAGGGCAGGTGCCCTGTGGGCTCCCCATCTTTTCAACCCCAGAGAGCCTGTCTAGGGCCCACTCAGGAGGTACCTGCCTTCAGTGCTCTCCTAGCCTCAGCCCCACCTGCCTCCTGGGGGCCTTCTCAGGTGCTTACCACAAGGCCATGTCCCCAGAGGGGTAGGAATACTCACCTGGGCCAGAGACTTTCCTGGCAGCTCCACTTTCCCGACCACCCAGGGAGAGCAGGGGACAGCAGCCAAGGCAGCAATGCCAGCTTTGAGCAAGGGGTTCTTCAGGCCGAGAACGCCAGTCCTAGATCTCAGCAGCCGGACACTGCTTCGCTACGGCCTTTGTAGCATAAAAGCAAAGCAGTGGATTCCCCGGCCTCTGTTCCCATTATCCCATTAGCCATCCTGCACACCTGCGTGTCTCCAGGGCTCAGTGACTGAGTGACCCATGTGCCAGGCGTTTCTGTACCCAGGATTGGTGTCAGGCCCCTTCCACCAAATCTCCCCAAACCCCAGTGCCACAAGCCCTGCTTAAGCACCAACAGGCCTGGAGAGGCAGGAGGGAGGCAGGGCGACTCCACCGGTGGCCAGTTTACCAGGCCACTTTCAAACTTATATTAAATACCGTTGTTCAGCTGCTGCTGGTCAGGCTGAAATCTGTGTTCCTACCAATCTTAAGTTTGGTCCTCTGATTCTCCAACAAGATGAGCCTGGCATGGCTGCTCTGGAGAAATTAGCCTTCAATACACACATAGAATAATGGAGATGTGGCCCAGCCAAGGACAAAAGGCAAAGGAAAACTCCTGTCCATGTGGCTCCTCTGGACTCTGGTCTCTAACTTGCTCTTTACCATGTCAGTGTGCTAGCTTCGGCCCAGGGAGCAAGTGTGACACGTAGTTCTTACAGATCCTGGCCAGGAACCCCGCACCTTGCCTTCCTCCTTGTGTTGATCCTAGACCTGATGCTGGTGGCCCTTCTGGCCTGGTTTTCCTGTGGTCCACTACAGTTCTTGTGGATTCAGAGCCTGCTGTGGTCAATACCTGTGGTCATTCGTACGTGGCCTCACGGCGGCCCAGCAGGAAGGTGTATTGATGCAGTGAAAACTAGGTGTGCACCCTAGTTCTGCAGGAATCTGGGGCAGGACTGAACACTGACCTTTGGCCTCTGGATTTCCTGCTCCTTCTAGCACAGTCTTGCAGGCCTCAGATTCCATGGACATAGGCCCTTCCAGGGAGGAAGGGCCACCCCTCTACCCTGGCCTCTGGTGCCCACCTCTCAGATGGCCAGGTCACCTGCTTCTTTCATGACTGAAGAAATGCCTGGCTCACTCCTCATAAACCCTCTCTGCACATTCTCCAGCAGAAATTTCTAGTGACTTTGCCCATCACTTTCTTTGGCATTGACAATTTAGTGGGAATAATGGGGGGAGACCCTGGTTAGCCAAGTCCATGCTAAGCCACACAGGCCTGTGTAGGGGTGTGGAACATGATGCTCCTGGCTCCTCCAGGACTCTGCTGTAGTTGGTACTAAAGGTGGGCTCTTGGACTTTCTAGAATCCACAACCTGAGGTACCCTGAGGCGGCTGCTCACTCAGGCCGATAGGTTCAGAGCTGTCACCCCTAGCCTGCTGTCCCTCTTGCCTGCAGAGAAAGTCCCTCTCTGTGCGTCAGCAAAGGCCCCTGATGCAGCTCGTGGCGGCACAGCCAGGGCTGCTCTGGACCCTACGCCCCTTTAGCTCTCCCGCTCCCTTCTCTCTCCACATCTCCAAATCCGCCCATCCTCGCAGGCCCAATCCTCGGGAAAGCTCCTTTGGGAAACCTTCCCTTATCATCCTAGATCCTATTTATTTTGCAAATGAGGAACCTAAGGATCAGTGGGGTTGAAGAACCTTCCCAGGGCGGCACACCAGTGAGTGGCAAGACACACACTTCCTCGAGCCGGGCCCCTGGGGTCAAGGAGCCAGGAACTCCCTCTACACGTGGGGCTGGCTGGCGGGACAGGCTTTGTAGCCCGCTGCCAAGTGTGGGGACCTGAAGCTGTTCCCTTTCTGCACCTGCCTTAGGCCCTGAGCCCTGGGTGTGGCTGTGTCACTGGGAATAGACCAGGCACACTGCAGGTGGGCACGGTGTCTTTGTTGGAGGCCACAGAACTAGCGCCATCTTTGTCGATGATGACAGCTGCCTCTTATTGCGACTCAGCTGCGACTGGGGCAACTTGAAGGCATCCTCTGGCTAGGTGCTGTCCCCACTCACGTGTCAAGCGCTGTCCCCACTCACGCGTCAAGCGCTGTCTCCACTTCCAGAGGTCTCGGGTCAGGAAGCTGCAGGAGCTCAGCATCCTCCCCTCTCTTGTCGCGTCTTGTGGTGGCCTTGTGCAGTGTGGGTGGATGCTTACTCCTAAAGCACCGTGGGCAAAAGGGGGGCTCATAGAATTGCAGCCCCTGGCTCCGTGTGCAGTACAGCTGGAATGGGAGCCCAGGCCAGAGGACGGCTCATCCCCTGGGGCCACTCTGCTGTCTCTGATGAGCCTGAGACCCTCCATAGGCATCCTGTGCAGACCCAATGTGCACGATGTGGCCTTTGGATGACCCGAGTGGGGTTTCCATTGTTCCACTGAGGGGAGGAAAGGCAGTGGGAGGAGGGGGAGGGCTCAGGGCTATTCCCAAGAGAGCAGAGCGTGCCAAAGGAAGAGGGGAGCAGATTCTCACTGCGTTCAAGGGACAATGAGGCAGATCCCACGTGATGCATGAGACAATTAACCAAGGGTCCCCAGACTGAGGCAGGGTCCTGCCTGTCTCCAGCTGTGTCATGGGCAATAACCTCTGTCAGTCTCCCTTTCCTGTGGCTCTAATGTGGGATACTGATAGCAAGGATTCATCTCTTCATTCACGGGTGCTTGGAAGGTGCTGGAAACACGGGGTGGACAAGGCACTCCAGGGCCGGCCCTCAGGAGCTTCCCTATGAGGAGCCACAGAGGCCAACAGTGGATAGAGCATAGTGTTAACTGGATAGCCTTGGTGAAGCAAGAGAGGCCAGGTGGGTGGGGCAGGGCGACTCTGTCCCTCATAGCTGCCCTGGTGGGACCCAGACAGAACCCTCTCCACTGCCTGTATGACTTCTCTGCCTCTTCCTCCTCTCTGGGCATGAAAGCCTCCACCCAGTGTGTCCTCTGGCCTCTCCTTTCCCTGAAGTGGTGCAAGCAGCGATCCTGGTGGAGGTCCTGCCTCTTCCAAGGGGACGCCATCACTGCTGGGGTGATTGACAGCTCGGGGGATGGTGGCTTTGTGGCTGGCTTACCCACCAGCAGCCCTGACAGCAATGGCAAGCCAAGTCAGAAGCCCGGGTGCCAGGTTGTCACACCTGCATCCGTTCTTGGTGACTGAACCCTCCAGCTCCCCCTGTCCTCCTGCCCCCACACTTTAAAGGCATGAGGGTCAGAGAGAAACCCACAGCCAACCCAGGTGGACCCAGGTATGGCAGAGACTGGGCGGAGGGAGCCCCCAGCGGGCAGTGGGATCTGCTGGTTGGCGCCTGCTGGGCTCTCTGGAAAGCAACAATCTGTCCTGAGTTTGCAGAGGCTCTAGGGATGTGGTTCAGCAATGCCCTAGAGGAAGGGCAGAGGTCAGATGGGAATTGGAGAAGGCTGGGTCCAGCTCCTGGGAGTTGCTGTTTCACAGCAGGATCTTGCCCCAAAGGATAGCTGGGATTGGGATCAGACAAAAAACCCTCTCCTCTCAGAGATGACCCCTGTTTCTGGTTCCACCACTTCTTCCCCAGGAAGGGTGACATCAGAGCAGCCTCTGCTTTACGGCTTCTGGAAGGTGTAAGTGGTTCCCAAAAAGGCCAGGAGCCAGTTTAGAATAAATCAATAATAAAGCTGGAAGGAACACAAAGGAGTATCTGATTTAATCCACCCACTTTGCTGAAGAGGAGAGCGAGGGCCAGAGGGGTGGGTGCTCACTCAACTAAGGCCACACAACCAGTAGGTGGCTGCCTTGGGATTCCATCCAGTTTTTAGCAACCAATCCATCACTTCTTTCCTACCATGCTTCTGGGCGGCTGTGGCCTGGCTGTCCTGAGCCCAACACACGCACAGACCAAGCATTACCATGCTTCAAGCTTAGGCAGGGACTCTGGTCCCACGGCTTCCCAAAGAGTTGGAGGAGTATCAGGTTTTCCATATCTGGTTAGAGAAATGAAGGTCACCCAGGCCTGGGGGTGTCTCAGAGCCCAGAAATGGTGCCCTGAAGACGCTGCTTTCCTAGTCATGAAGACAAAAGATAGTGTGGCCGCTGGATTTGAGACTTCCTACAGCCACGTTCCTCTCTGAGCCTCCGAGTCCTTCTCTGCACAATAATCTACACCTTTCTTGCATGCCTGGTTGCTCAACCAAGAGCAAAATACAGGATAGGAAAAGTCCCCGCAGCCCTGTCCTCATGCTGAAGCTGCTGTCATTGCCATCTTCATGGCCTGGGGTCCTGAAGATGTGCATTATCACATTGTGCGTGACTCTAGTTACCAAAGGCCTTGGAGCACTGATGAAGACCCAAGCCGTATGTGGATGTCCAGGAGGAACTTGCCTGTGGTCGACTTGAGCAAGCGACTGCTCTGCTCCAGGTCGGATCTTGGGGAATGCTGCTTCCTGGGCTCCCCTCCCTCCCCAAGAGAGGCTGAGGGTGGAGGTGGTGGGGTTTAGGGCTCACAGTTGGAGGTTGCTCCACCTGTCACAGTGACAGCAGATGGACCCCGGTGAGATGTTCCTGACCATGGGGTCAGCTCTCCATGCACGTGAGGAAGCGTCCCCTGCATGGGCAGACAAGACAGGCTGTCTGGGGGAGGAGCAACCAATCCCTGGTGCAAGGCCGGGGCCGTGGGGAGCCCAGGATCTCTGGTCTGCTCAGTCACTGCATATCATAAACCATCTACAGAAAGGGCATGGAATCTGAGATACAGTTTCTACCTCCAGAAACGACTGCTCCTGTTTCAGAATGACAAAGCTCTGTCTTGCCGAGGAGGCAGGCCTGTGAATCTGCTCAAATAAACCACTGACCTCTCCTCTGGTGGTCCCCCTGCACCTGGTGGTAAAGCAGTTGGGACGTGTTCTGCAATCCATGCCATGTCACAATACCCTGACTGTGAACAACTGCAGGCAGGAGGCTTCCCTGTCCCTCCACTCCCAGACCTCCCTGTGACCTCCACCAGGTGAGCTGTGTGGGCTTCCCTCACCTTCCTGGGTTAGAAGCCTGTTTCAGATCTTGGAAGGTAGCCTAGGTTGAGCAAGCCATTCCCACCTTCTCTGGGAACTAAGGGACAGCTTTTGTGGTGTAAGTGTCTTGTTCAAGGTTGCAGGGCAGGGGAGGGGAGGGGGAGCGGGGGGGGGGGGAAGGTTGCAGGGCAAGTTAGAGTGACTCTGGGTTCCTGATCCTCACTGCTGGGATGTGCACCTTGGGCCCTAATAGAGGGTGAGTGGTCCTCCTCGGCTTCCAGCGCAGCCCACCCTCCCGCTGGGGATCACCTGGCTCCTGTGTCTCTGTCACCCATAGCTTGCTGCCACCTGTGTCCGGTGCACCTGGGTTCCCTCTCAGGAGTGTGCCCTAGTGGGTAGCAGACTCCCTTCTCCCCACGCCTACCCATCTCCTTTGCTCTGGAACAAGTTCCACAGAGTGGGGCTGCAGGGATCAGACAAGTCGACCACAGAGTCCCAGGAGCCCAGGCCCAGTGGCCTCTAGTGGTTGTGGTGAGGCCAGGGTCACGGAGCAAGGGGCTGGGGTGGGACAGGGGAAGATTTGGCAGTAGTGGCCATCCCCAAGCCTGAATGAATGGAAATCCCGGCGGAAGCACCTGGTGGTAACGGAAATCCAGGACAACTTTTATTATCCCTGTTCACAGGTCCATTCAGCCCGCATTGGGGGCTTCCTATTTCCTCTGCTGGTACTTCACACTCATTCATAACAAGAAAAGCCATTGTGCTCCTGACTTATGGGCCAAGGATCCCCATGGGGCGGGCACTAAACACCTTGGCCCTAAGACTTATTTTTAAAATTGCATTCCCCCTCAACTTGCAGCCTCTTATTTTTTCCTCCTCCCACAGTGAAAACTGTAGAGGATGGTTTCTCCCAACTGCAAGAGCTGACTGTGAAAAACAACTGTGCTGTCCTGTCTGGCCCCACTCACTTCAGTGAGGGGCTGGTGTGAGGTGAGCGATTTAACCCAGTGGTGCAGTTCCCGACTGTTAGACGCTGGGAACCCTGGGAACAATGCAGGGCTGGTGTCGGAGCTGCGGGGACTCCCACTGAGGTCCAGACTCCTGGTGGGTGCAGCCTGGCCTTCCTCCTGGATTGAGCCCCAAGCCGTCATGAGCTGGGCAGCCAGTAAAACTCATAAGCAACACCTGTGTTCATGGAGCCCCCAAAGAGCAGAGAATCACTTGTTTTTTTGCTTGATCTTATTAACTGTTAAAGAAAAAATTATTCTGACACCTGTTGAAATGACAAGGAATGATTTCTTGATGGTAGGCATCAAGACTGTCACAGCAGGGAGGAACCACCAGGCTCAACTTCAAATGCAAAAGAGTGAGGGGATGTTGGAGTCTGACCTTCATTCTATTTCTTCAGCTGCCCTAGAGTGACCTTGTGACAATTGTTGGAGTCTGACCATTCTATTTCGTCAGCTGCCCTAGAGTGACCTTGTGACAATTATTGGGGTCTGATCTACACCTCCAGTATATCAGCTGCCCTAGAGTGATCTTATGACTATTTGCATAAGCTCCTTCTCAAAGGGCTGCTAGGTCGTGCTTTGTTAAAGATTAGGGTGGGTTAAAATGTCTCAACGACAGGTTACTCCCTAGTTTTTGTCTGTACCCTAGTTTTTTTGTCTATACTGAAATCTACATAACACCTGGCAACTCCCTTAGAAGGATTATTGATTCCTTGGCTGTCTCCCCTCCTCTATAAAAACCCGTGTGCCTTAAGAATAAATGGATTCTGAGCTGCCATCAGCTGCGTGTGGTTGTCTCGTTTCCCCGGCTGGGAGGGAAGGGGTCCCCGGACGAGGGGGGACCCGGGTTCCAGCCGTCGGCACTCACCCCCCTCCTGATCGGCTCCCCTGGGGGCAACCCAGCTCCCCACAAGGGGACAAGGGGGATGCAGAGTCAGGGATGGTTAGAGGGCCTCCGGGGTTGGAAACTGGCCAAGAGGAGGCTGGGCCCACCTTAGAGGGCTCCTGCTTCAGGCAGACACTGGAGCACAGACACGGCCTGTGGATGGAGGGCGGGGGATTTGACCAGCTATTGAGGTGGGCAGATATCAAGTTTAGGGACGTTGTCTCTAACCTGACCTCATAGGACACTTCAAGGACAGACTCGGGAGCCCAAGAAGGAGGCCTAGTTGAGAGGAGCCCACCTAAGGTTTGGAGGAGGCGAGGGTCTTTGTTAAGCACCCACCCCAAATGTGTGAAGTGGGCCCATCACAGGAAGGCCAGGGCTCCCTGGGCCTCCATCCTGCAGTGGATGATTCTTCTCTTCCGTCTTTTCCTGGCAGGGAGAGTCCTTGCCTTGCTAGGAGTTGCCATCTGATTCCAAGTTCCAGATTGGAGGGTGCTGGCCTCCCTGTTCCCTCCCTGGTCTGGGGAGCAGTGTCGCAGTGGTCTTGGGCCACTGCAGGAACCTGGCCTTTCTTTCATAGTCTCTTTTTCTTACTTACCCAGTCCATGTAGCTGAGGGGAGAGGCCTTGGCCTCAGCTGGAGGGCAGGATGGCTCAGGGCTGGGCTCTTGCAGCTCGTCCACATTGAGGTTCAGTCAACACTGAGCTCCTGTGTGGATGCCTGAGGGAGATGGGCAGGCAGGTGGGAAGGTGGGTGTGCCTTTCATACCCCTGAGCTCTGGGGCGTGTTCTGAGATGGATCCAGTTTGCCCTTTTCTGACTTCTTAGTTCTGATCTGCAGTTTTGCCCATTTGGGAGCCACTGAAAGAGAAAAACGGAAAAGAAAATATAATGGCAACCCCAGTTTCCTGTTCGCCTCAGACCCCAGTAGGTAGGACTAGAGCCAACATCAGTGGGGGACCACTGAGCAGAGATCTCTGTGCGGTGAGGCTGGGGTGAGAGACGTGCATCTCGTCCCCACCCAGCTCTACTTTCAGTGGCCCTGGGTGACAGGTGAAGGAGAAGGAAGGGCTGGGAGCCTGTCAATGAGCTGTACTTCAGGCTGTACCTACCTTACCAGCTTCCTGGAGGCCAACACGGAAGTGGGCGCTCAGATCATGGTGGAACATCCCTTCACCCAAAGTCACACAACCGCAGAGTAACTGAGTCAGGACCCCAGCCCTGTGCCCCAGCCAATGGAGATCACTCAGCCCTGTTGCCTCAGTGCCACTGTGGGGTGTGGCTTGGTGCTCTGTGAGGGCCTCCTGGGCGGATCCAGCATGCACCAGGTCAGGAGACCGCTGCTTTCTTAGTCGCTATAAAGCAAGGGGGCTGCCCAGCGATGGGCTGGAAGGAAGCTGCTGAAGGAGGGGTTGGCTGTGGGCATGTTGGGCGCCCACCTTGCCCTTGTCAAGGCCTGATGCCAGGCCACTCACCTTGGCCATGGACCCTGCAGCGTGAACTGCAGTCTCCCGCTCCTGCTGAAGCCCCGTCCTCTTCTCATCTGGGCACTCAGCTGCTCTCAGTGCATGAGGGTGCACACACGTGTGCAGGAACGTGTGTACACATGTACATCTGTCCGTGTACCTGTGCCCACTCACATACACTGTGAGCATGGCAGGGTGTCTGGGGTGCTCGTCAGGAGGCTCAGCATCCCTAAGCTCTTGCTGTTCCTTTGAGTGGCTGCTTAGGGACAGGATTAGCAGCCTTTCTGGACATCATGAACCCCTAAACACCCCGATCTCAGGCACATTGCCAGCCCCTGCAGGACCACCCTTCCCAAAGCACTGTCCATCCTCCAAAGTGGACCCAAACTCCACACAACAGATTTCCATCAGTGTCACAAATGTCATTGTCCTTGTGTCCAGGCCTGCTGAGACTGAAAGTCCATGAATGGCCGTGGATTGACTTCAGGCCACCCCTAGAGGTCTATCCTGAAAAGACACCAGTGTAGGGACAGGAGCTGCTCCTCCAGTGCTCTCCAGCCTAGGCCTCACCTGCTCTGTGCCCTTCCCTTCTACTTTTCTCCTCTCTGGCCACTTAACCGTAGAAGAGAGCTCCTGGAGATGGTCTTAGAGAAAGAGCTCTCCCAAATCCTCTGTTAAGGTCTGAATTGTGTCCCCCTAACTCCAGCACCTCAGGGTTACTCTTTGAAAACAGGGACTTCAAAGAGGTGACCAGGGTGAGGGAGATCATTAGGGTGGCCCTCATCCAATGCGACTGCTGCCATTGGAAGAAGAAATCAGGTCACAGACCCATACAGGGGGAGACCACGTGAGCAAGATGGAGGCTCACACCTGCAGGCCAAGGGGAGAGGCTCAGGAAGAGCCCACCTCAGCGACACCTCCAGGGCTGCGAGGAGGCAGATCTCGCAGCTGGAGCCGGGCAGCCTGTGGTGTCTATGATGGCGGCCTGGGCACACGAGCGCATCCCCTGGGGTACGGGCCACTCAGGGCATGCCACATGAGGACCCGGGCCACGGAGGGCGCTCTACTGCAGGCAGCTTGGTGGATGCTGTTGGCCTGTGGCTCCCTGAGGCAGGGCCACCGTCCTCCCCGTGCCCTGGCACAGCTCCTGCGTGCACGGGTGGGGTGAGGATCTGTCTCTTGACGCTTTACCCCCATGGTGGAAACGCGATGTCGGAAAGTGAGCAGCACCACCTGTGAAAGGTGTGGGGCAGAGCGGGCTGTGGCTACTGCAGAGGGCAGGGGGCTCACGGGTGGGGGCAGGGAGGCAGTAGACACCTCCAGGAAAGGACAGTGGTTCCAGGGAGGGACACTAGGGGTCCAGGAGCCACAGGAAGCCTTTGTATTTTCCAAGCTGGAGCCAGGGGAGCAGGGAAAGGAGGCAGGAGGTGTGAGGACCATGCAGTGGGAAGGAGAAAGACCAGCCAGCGGGAGGGGCCTGAGCTGACCTGAGAGTCCCAGGACCTGCTGCTCCCTGGACTCTGCTTCTCCTGCAGCTGGCCTTGGGGCTCCCAGGTGGAGCAGCTGGCCTCTGGGTGAATGCACACAAGGCAGGGACTTCTCCAGGGTCTGAGTCCTGGTTGTCCCCAGGCTCCCTGGGTGGCTTGAGCTGGTCCCAGGATGAGACTGAGTGGGCCTCGCATCTCAGCCAGCAAAGCCTGGCCTCTACTGTTCCTTCTGCTGGTGGGGCTCGCTGAGTTCCCAGAGTGCACGGCTGCCTTTGACACTGGGAGCGTCCTTTGTGATGTGGAGCCCATCCTGCTCCCAGTCATGCCCTTCAGGTGTTCAGAGTAAACTGCCCCTCTGCTCCATGATAGCTCCACTGCTCCATGAGGATCAGGAGCCCCCATCATAGTCCTTGGTCTTCTTAAGGTCCACTGGTCTGCTTTTCACATAGCTTCCCGAACTTTCCAGGCTGGCAGCCCCCTCTGCCCTCCCTGGGGTGTCCATGTGCCTTTTAAAGTGCATGTGTACATGCATGTGCAAATGCTTGTGTATGTGCGCGCGCGTGTGTGTTGCTGCTCAGAGTCGACCATTTCTATGGATGCCCCCAACCCCAGCACCCCCCTAATGTCCCAGCAGCCTGCAGCTTAATGTCTAAATCTGTGATTTCCCCCCAAACTTCTTGCCCACGCCCGCTTGGAACCCTGTGCTTCTGTACCCAACAAATTCCAGAAGATGGGGACCAGCTTTCTGGCTGCTGGCCTGCGGTGGAGGGGTGCGGGGAGCCCCAATTCTCCTGTCTCCTAAGGGTTAACAGGCCAGGGTAGGAAGCTGGCTCCAGGGAAAGGGGAAGGATATCTTGCCTTTTATCCGGGTGACAATGTTGACAGTGAGCCAGTGGGGGCAGGGCTGCAGGCCAGAAAACAACCACCCCCAAATAAAATCCTGAATGGGCCCTCACAACAATGCAGGGCCCAGAGGGGGCTGGAGGGGCTTGCCTGCCTGTTGACAAGCAGCAAGGTCAGGGCTGGCTCCTGTAAACAAGGGCTCACAATGCCCCGCTTTCCTCTGGAGAGGCAGCTCCTCTCCAGGGCTGTCCCCTGGGCCCCCCGGCCTCCCCTGTCCCTCATCCTTGGGCTTCTGTCACTGCAAACCCCCTGCTGCTTCCTCAGGGAAAAGCCCTGTCGCTTTGTGAGCGCTCACTTCCTCCCCCTGTGGGAACCATCCTGGGCCGGGACATCTGCCTCAGGGGCCCAAGGTGGGAAAGAGGAGGGACGGCTGCAGGGGAGGGGGCTGCAACCTGGCTGATTGTCATCACAGGCTTGGGGAAGAACAATGAGGGGACCCCCAGCTGCCCCTGCGGGAGCTTTCCTCTTCCCACAGGCTGGCTCTTTTGTGTGCGTTCTGGGGAGGGCAGGGAATTCTTTTGTTTGCTTTTTTTTTTTCCCTTTGGCCTTTGGCTTGCCCTTGGGGTCCAGGAGTCTGGAGGGGTGGTGTGCCAGGAGGGAAGGGCCGGGGAAGGGGCAGGCCATCTCCTGATGCCGCTGTACTGGAGAGCTCTGGGCGCTGAGAGAGGCCAGGAGGATGGGGTGACTGGGTTTTAGGGCTCAAGATTTTACCTTTTACTGTGTAGACCCAGCGTCTGGGCAGGGCCACCCAGACCTTGAGTGAATGAAAAAGAACAGGCAGGTGGGGGCGCAGGGAAGTTGAGAACAGCTGCGTTCCACTGCTCCCCACTGGCATTCCAGGAAACAGGTCCCGGGAAGCCTTGCCAACGTCCAAGCTATGGACTCTACTCCATGCTGCTGTGGCATGACTGCACAGACCTGGTACATCTGTCCCAGCACCGGGAGGAGCCCAGGGAAGCCACCCCAGGAAGGAAGCTGCCTGGACTTTGGCTCTCTATGCATTCCTGGGTGGGACTCAGGAATCCCGGGGTTCAGCGATGAGGAGAAGGCTCCCTCTTTAAGAATAAATCAGCCCCGAGAGTCGGGAATCAGTGGTCTGAAGGGGATGGTTGTCCTGGCTGCATGGCTCAGCCTGACTCCCCAGCCAGCTGAATTTTTTGCTAGCACTAGCTGAAAGCCAGCAGATGCCAGGGTGAGTACCCAGCTCCCTGGAGCTCACGTCCCAGAGGCCCACACCTGAGTCCTTTAGGGAGGCCACGGCCAAGATCTGCTTGAGCAGCAGGAGAGCTATTCTGGAAGACCTCCCAGGAACCAACCTTAAGTTGCAGGGATGAGGCAAGGCCCCCAGCACCCACAACACCTCCATTTGGCTTCTGGAGCAGTGCTGCTCAGCCCAGGTGCACGGGGACATGAGGAGTTTCAGACCAAAAAGTGATGTTCACGTGGAAACTGCCCATGATTGTTCACAGTAGCTTTATTTGTAATAGACTCAAAGAAACGACTCAGATATTCTTCAAGAGGGGAAAGTCAAGCCACCCTGCTCCCAGCCCAGTGAGGGCCAGCCAGCAACAGAAACAATGAGGTGTTTTATTTTGTTTTGTTTTAAGAGAGAGAGAGTGTGGGGGGGAAGAATCAATTTTATTTAGATTTATCCAGTTTCTGTGGCTCTGACACTTGTGTACGTGGTGCTGAGGTTCAAGCCCAGGTCCTCGTGTAGGCCAGGCAAGAGCTTTCACCGCTAAGCCACTGCTCCAGCTCTTCCCAATGCATTTTTGAAACATGCAATAACTTGGGCAGATCTCAAGAGAATTATGCTGTGTTAAAGTAGTCAGCCTCCCAAGATGACAGACTTCATGGCTTCATTTCTACAGCATTCTTGAAATAGCAAAATTCTAGCAATAGGGACAAGGGGCTGCCAGGGGTTAGGAGTGGCTTGGTGGGCGAGGCTAAAGGGGTGGCGGGAGGGAACCTGGTGGAGATGAAACAGTTGTGCATCTTGTGTCTCATGGCGGTCCCACAAAGCCACATGTGACGAAATTGCATAGCTCAGCCTGACTCCCCAGCCAGCTGAATTTATTGCCGCCACTAGCAATAAATTCCACCCCCCACCCCCAGAGAGAGTATTGTGCCAACGTCATCTTGGTTTTGGTGTTGTGCTGTAGTTGCACAAGATGTCACCCTGGAGGGCGCTGCCCAAGGCTATGAAAGCCATGTTTTTGTTATTTTGCAGTTTTGGTGATCTATAATATTTTCAAAATAAAAAGCAAAAGCACAAACCCCGAACACAGCGTTCTAGGCTTTGTCCGTTGCGTCAGTCTTGCCAAGTACCCCTGTGACACAAAGCCAAGACCAACACAATGGCCGCTGTCACAAGTCCCGCACGCCAGGAGCACCACCAGGAAGCCAGCAAGACTGCGAGGTGGCCTGGGACACCCTGCTAGGTTTTGGATTCTGTGTCTATTTGGAGAGGAGCGTGGAGGGATTTCCCACACTTGTCCAGCCCAGGAGGCAGGGAGGACGGTGGGGGTGGTCTTGCAGTGGCTCCTCAGGGCTCCTCTTGGGTTCCATGGGGTCACGGGCTGTTCTGCTAAGACCCAGATAAGCTGCGTAAGCTTTCGTGAAGCCCGTGAGGATCTGCGGAGGTTTCCACAGGCTGTGACGGAGCTATTCTCCCCTGCCTCTCCCAGAGTGGGCTGGGATCGACCTTTGCCAAAGCCTCCCTAGTAATTCTGTGGGGTGGAGATGTCCCGTGCAGCCTGGCAGGAGGAAGGAGTCAGAGGTTTCCTCTCTGATTCTGCCAGCAACAGGCCCTCCATGAATTCCGCTGGACCTGAAGTAGTTCTCGTCAGCTTCTGAGATCCACTACACTGCCTCACTGGTGTGCAAATTCCACCCCCACCAGCAGTGTACAGCAGCTCCCTTTTCTCCAAGCCCTCGCCTGTGCTGGGCATCTTTATAATAGTCAGGTGTGCGCCAGGTGTGAGCTGATACTTTGCTGTGGTTTCAACTGCGTGAGCTGATACTTCACCGTGGTTATAATAGGTGTGAGCCAGGTGTGAGCTGATACTTCGCCGTGGTTATAGTAGTCAGGTGTGAGCCAGGTGTGAGCTGATACTTCGCCGTGGTTATAGTAGTCAGGTGTGAGCCAGGTGTGAGCTGATACTTCGCCGTGGTT
>PVKS010005623.1:0-83845 GCA_004027875.1 Aplodontia rufa | reverse complement strand
CTATGAGTTCTTCATATACCCTCCCCCTCCCCCTCCCCCTCCCTACACCTCCAAGTATCGTAGAGAGCCATCCCCCTAATGCTCTGAAAGTCATTCAATTTGAAGTTTTGTTAGATTAGCCGTCTGCCCTACTGCTTCCCCATAAATTCTAGCATCAACAGATGAGAGAAACCATTCGACCCTTGAGTCTCTGAGCTTGGGAGACTTCACTAAGCATAATTCTGTCCATCTCCATCCATTTGATTTCAAAAGTCATAATATCGTCCTCTCTAATGGCCGAGTAGTATTCCATAGTATATATGTACCAAAGCTTTTGTATCCACTCGTCAAGTGAGGGGCATCTGGGTTGGTTCCATGGTCTAACTATAGTACATTGAGCTGCTATAAACGTTGATGAAGCCACATCGCTCTAATACTCTGATTCTAAGTCTTTGGGGAAAACTCCCAGGAGTGGGATAGCTGGGTCGTAAGGTGGTTCCATCCTTAATTTTTTGAGGATTCTCCATACAGCTTTCCATAGTGGCTGAACCAGTTTGCAGTCCCACCAGCAGTGTAATAGTGTTAATATAGTTTTGATTTGCATTTCTATGATCTGCACTTTTTCATGTATTCATTGGCTTACTTAACTTCCTCTGTTAAGAAGTTTCTATACAGGTCTCTGGCCCATTTATTGATTGAATTGTTAGTGTTTTTGATTTGAAGTTTTTTGAGTACTTTGTAAATTTTGGATATTAGTCCCCTATCAGAGTTATCAGAGGCCATGATTTTATCTCCCATTCTATAGGTTGCTTCTTGACATTTTAACCAATTCCTTGGCTGAGCAGAAGCTTTTGCTTTGATGGCATTCCACTTTTTTTTTTTTTTAAGAGAGAAGGAAAGTAGAAAAGACAAAAAGAAAGAATTAATTTTATTCAGTTTTTCATGTGGCTTTCATTGCCCTAAAACTTCATTGTATACATAGTGCACTGGGGTTCAATCACATGTCCCCACACATGCCAGGCAAGTGCTGTAACTGCTGAGCTACTGCTCCAGACCCTACTCATTGATTTTTTACTTTAATTCTATTGTTTTAAGAGTCTTGTTGAGAAATTCTTTGCCTACTCCCAAATGTTGGAGTGTTGGTCCTAATTTTTCTTCTAGCAGTTGAATGGTAGCTGATTTACTTCCTAGTTCCTGGATCCATTTAAATATGATTTTTTGAAAAGTGAGAGAGAAAGTTCTAATTTCAACTTCCTGCAAATGCCTTTACAGTTTTTCTATCACCATTTGTTAAATAGGCTGTCTCTCCTTCATGTAATATTTTGACTCTTTCTCAAAGATTAGATGTTTAAAGATTTGTGGGTTTGTCTCAGTGTCTTCTATTCTATTTCAATGGCCTTCATTCCTATTTTGATACCAGTACCATGCTGTTTTTGTTACTACAGCTCCATAGTATAGTTTTAGATCTGGTTTTGTGAATCCACCTGTTTCACCTTTCTTTCTTAGTAATGTTTTAGGTATTCTGGATCTCTTGCTGTTCGAAATGAATTGGAGAACTGCTTTTTCTAAATTTGTAAAGAATGACATTGAAATTTTGATGGGGATTGCATTGAATCTGTATAGTGCTTTTGGAAGAATGAACAGTTTAATTATATTAATTTTGCCTATCCCAGAGCATGGAATGTCTTTCCATCTTCTCATGACTTTTTCAATTTCTGTCTTCAATTTTTGATAATTTTGTTGTAGAGTTTTTACTTCCTTATTAGATTAATTCCCAAGTATTTTATTCTTTTTGAGGATATTTTGAATGGAATCAATTTTCTGATTTCATCTTTTGCCCTATTATAATTGGCATTAAGAAAACTACTGATTTGTGGATTTTGATTTTGTAACTTGATAGGTTGCTAAAATTGTTTATAAGCTCAAGCAGTTTTCAGGTGGAGTTTTTTGGATCTTTCAGGTATAGGATCATGTCATCAGCAAAAAGGGATAGTTTGACTTTCTTTTCCTATTCTTATCCCTTTGATTTTCTTCTCTTTCTTGCCTGATGGCTTCAGCTAGGATTTTGAGGATTCTGTTGAATAAAAGTGATGGGAGCAGGTAGCCTTGTTGCCTCCCTGAGTTTAGTGGAAATGTTTTCAGGTTTTCTATATTTAGTTTTATACTACCTGATGTTTTGGCTTATTTTGCCTTTATAAAGTTAAGTTCTTCTGATTCCTATCTTTTCTAGAGTTTTGAGTGTAAATGGGTGCTGGATTTTATCAACAGACTTTTCTGCATCAACTGAGATGATCATATGGTTTTTGTCCTTAATTCTGCTTAAATGATGAATTGCATTTATTGACTTGCTTATGTTGAATCAGCCTTGCTTTCCTGGAATGATGCCCACTTGAATGTGATGAATTATCTTCTTGATGTGTTTTTGAATGCAATTTGCTTGACCTTTATTAAGCATCAGTGTTCATCATGGTTATTTATCTGTAATATTCTTTTTTGATGTCTTTTTTGGGGTTCAGTATCATGGTTATGGTTGCCTCATAAAAAGTGTTTGGGAGAGTTCCCTCTTTTTCAATTTCTTGGAATAGCTTAATACAGAGAAGTGTTAGCTCCTCCTCATAGTAGTGTTAAACCTCAGCAGAGAATTCATCTGCTCTTGAGCTTTACTTCACTGGAAGACATATAATTTCTATGTGGATTTCAGTACCGATTATTTGGCTGTTTAAATTTTCAACATCACCCTGTGTCAGTTTGGGGATGTTGTATGTGTCTAGAAATTTGTCCCTGTCTTCCAGGTACCTAATGTAGAGGCATATACATTTTTAAAATATTTTCTGATAATCTGTAGGATCAGTGGTTATCACTCACTTTTTGTTATAGTATTTTTTGTTTTGTTTCAATTATTGTCCTTTTAGTGAGATTAGCTAGGAGTCTATCCATTTTATTTATTTTTTCAAAGAATCAGCTCTTTGTTTTGTTAATACTTTTCATTGTTTTTTGGTTCTCAATTTCATGATTTCAGCTCTAATCTTGAATATTTCCTGTCTTCTGCTGGCTTTGGGCTTATATTGCTCTTCTTTTTGTAGGGATTTGAGATGGAGCATAAGCTTATTTAATTAAGATCTTCCCTGGTTTTTATTATAGGTACTCAGAGCTTTAGATTTTCCCCTTAAGGATGTTTTCATGCTGTTCCAAAAGTTCAATATGTTTTGTCCTCATTCTCATTCCCTTCCAAGTTTTTTTTAAATTTCTGCTGGGATCTCTTCTTGAATCCATTCATCATTCCATAGGGTATTGTTCAAATTCCATGAATATGTGGAGTTTTTTTGTTATTTTTTGCTTTTAATTACTAGGGTCACAACATCATGGTCCAATAGAATAGAATGATATCTTCTTTTTTATATTTGCTGAGATTTCCTTTGTTAACTAGAATACAGTCTATTTTGGAGAAGGATTCATATGCTGCTGAGAAAAAGATATACTCAGTCAGTTTGGGGTGAATTAGTCTATAGATGTCTGTTAAGTCCATTTGATTTATGGAATTGTTTAGACTGATGATCTCTTTATTTATTTATTTTTGTGCTCTGATAGTACGTCGATTGTTGATAGAGGAGTATTAAAGTCCCCTAGTATGATTATGCTGAGGTCCACAAGTGGTTTTATGTCATGGTGTAATTTTTGCACATATCTGTGAGTGTTTGAGTTTGGAGAGTATACATTTGCTATGTTTATATCTTCCTGTTTTATTATTCCCTTTACTACAATATAGTGACCTTCTTTATCTCTTCAGATTAATTTATTTTTTAAATCTACACTGCTGGATACATGAATTGGAATTTTAGCTTGCTTTCTTGGGCCATACACCTGGTAGATCTTTTTCCATCCTTTAACCTTCAATATGTGGATAACATTGGCTGTAAGGTGGATTTCCTGTAAATATCATACTGTTGGATTTAGTTTTTTGATCCAATCAGCTACTCTGTTGTCTCTTGATTGGTGCATTGAGGCCATTCACATTTAGTGTTAAGATTGTTATGTGGTTGTGATTCATAGTCATTGTGATATTAATGAGTTCTGTGCATTCTTGGTTGTCTTTTGATAGCGTGCACTTTTATTGAATTATCTCTCTGTGGATTTTGAGGAATGCTTGCTTTTTTTTTTTAATCTGGAGTTTATCTTAGAGGATTTGTTGTAATGCTGGTTTTCTGTTCAGGAATGCCACAAGCTTGATTTTATCATGAAATGTTATTATTTTCTCATCAAATTTGAAGCTGAGTTTTGCTGGGTATCGTATTTTTGGCTGCATGTTGTGGTCATTATAAGATTGAAATATATTCTTCCATGATTTTCTTGCTTCTAGAATCTGAGCTGAAAAGTCAGATATGATCCTTATTGGTGTGCCTCTGAATGTGATTTGATGTTTCTCTTTTGCAGATTTTAGTATTCTTTGATAACCCTGTTATATATTTTGAATATCATGCATCTTGGTGAACTTCTCCTTTGTTTAGGCCTATTGGGGGTTCTGTACACTTCCTGGATGAGTATTTCAGACTATTTTGGTATGGGAAAATTTTATCATTAACTATTTCATTGAGAATGTTCTTTATATCTTTCATTTGTGTTTTGATTTCTTCCTGTATCCCAATTACTCTTAGATTGCTTCTCATTTCATCTCAGACATTTTGAAAATTGTGCTCATGTTCTATGAAATTTTTTCTCTTTTTGTTATTTGTGCACTCAAGCTTACTCAGTTGAAAGAATAGAAGTTCTTTCTTGAAGAGGTGAGGCTCTGTTTTCTATAGAGGTTAGTCTGTTATTAAATTTTTTCATCATTTTTGTGATGTGACTGACAGAAGATTTTAACCATTACTTCCTTTTTCATTATGTCTATTTCTTTGAAAATAGAGTTTTTCATCTCTTGAGTTTTCTCACTTGGTTCCTTCATTAATTCTTATTTTAGTTCATTGTTCCTTTTAGTAATCAGATCATTGATAATTATTTTTAGATTTTCATCTTGCTCCCTGTCTGTGCATTCCTTGGCTGAGGAGTTCCGAGCTTGCCATGAATCTTTCTATTTTGATTCCTCATTCTGATAATCTTCTTCTGTGTCTTTGAACAGAGTTTCCCTGTAGTATAGTTAAGCAGGTCTGGAGGTACTTCTTCTCTGCAGGACAAAGGGTTGAGTTATGACCTCTTATGACCACTTTCTTCCAGAAAGCTGCTTCAGCATTGAACCTTGTTTGGATGTACATTAAGGATCTAGGCCCAGAGCATGGATTGAAAATCTCTTCAGGGTGAGTTGCAGGATGATAGTTTTTATTTGAACAGCATCTGGGATGCTTTGGTGGGTCCTAGTCTCTCGTGTTTGGCCTGAATGGGGCCCCAGAACACAGAGACAGGACTTGGGATCTTTGGAATTGGTTTTCTGCCCAGTGTATCTGATTCTGGCAGGAATCAGCATCTTCTGAGCAGCTATGTGCAGGGTGAATGGCCAGTTTGGTACTGAGGTGGTACCTTGCCTGAAGGCCCTGGTCCTGATGACTGATTCCACAGCACAGAGGTTATTGGGTTCAGCTCTGGGGTTCCTAAGCCAAGGTGTCCTTTCCAGCTGCAGACCCTGGAGCTGAGGCCTCTGTCTACATGCAAAGGCTAGTGCAGTAGGCCCCAAAGGGATACTGGGTGAGTGTGTCTTGCTTAGCTCCAAGACCTAGAGCTGAGACCTCAGTGTGCACTCAGAGGCTGTGGGGTCAGCTCTGGTGGGATTCCTGGGCCTGGTGAGTCCTGCACAACTGAGGGCCCAGAGCTGAGGCGTCTGTCCAAAGAGGCTGTGTCTTTTGCTGGCTGACCCACAGTTTTTTAGCTTTAACAGATTTATGATTGTTTTCTTTCTATTGGGACAAATTAATTGATATTTCTGGTAGTTTCCCTTTTATTGAGACTTATTAATATAATTTTGGGGCTCTTGTATGCAAGCTTTGCAAGATGACCTGAGAAACAGGCTTCATATACATTACTAAACAGAGAACATCAGTATTAATTAAACACAGAGTCACAGGAGTCATTTATTTTGTGACTTAAGTTTATGTTACCCTGTGTTTTAAGTAAAAAGAGTTTTTTTGATTATTTTCATAAGACATCGGGAAATTCACTTCATAAATGGTTTTTTGCTTTTGTGAAGGGTGAGATACAGGAATGTAATTTCAATTTTCTGCATATACTGTTCAGTTTGTCTAAAATCATTTTTTGACAGGTTGTCTTTCCTCCAAGCTATATTTTTGCCCCCTTTGTCAGAAATCTGATAGTTAAAAATTTCTGGATTTTTCTCAATGTCTTGTATTCTATACCTTTGGTCTTCATGCCCATTTTGATACCATTACCACACTATTTTGTTTCATTTTTTTTGTTTTTTTAACTACAGCTCTATAGAATAATTTCAGGTTAGGTATTATGATACCTCCTGCTGCATCTTTTTTTTTTCTTCTTAGTAGTGCTTTGATTATTCTGGGTTTCTTACTGTTCCAAATAAATTTGAGAATTGATTTTTGTTTATCTGTGAAGAAGAATGACATTGGTACCTTGATGGGGATTGTGTTGTACAGGGCTTTTGGCAGAATGGCCATTTTAATTATAGTGATTCTTCCTAACCAAGAACATAGGATGTCTTTCCGTATTCTCAGTTCTTCGTCAATTTCTGTCTTTAGTTTTCTATAGTTTTCATTGTAGACATTTCATTCTTGGATTAATACCCAATTACTCTATTCTTTTTGAGGTTATGGTGAATGGGAAAGGTATAGGAAGGTATTGATTTCTAGGTGTTGATCTTGTATCCTGACACTTTGCTAAATCCATTTATGAGCTCAAAAGTCTTTTAATAGAGCTTTTGGGGATTTCTAGATATAGTATTATATTGTCAACAAATAATGATAGTTTCACCTCCTCTTTTCCTATTCATATTCCTTTAGTTTAATTCTCCTGTCTGATTGCTTTCACTAGAGTTTCCAGGAATATATTGAATAAAAGTGGTGAGAGTGGACAACCTTGTCTTTTTCCTGAGTATAGTGGGATGCTTTTGTTTTTTTCCTTTTTAGTACAATGTTGGCAGAAGTCTTGTCATAAATAGCCCTTACAAGATTGAGAGAAATTCCTTTGATCCTTATATTCTCCAGAGTTTTGAGCATAAATAGATGTTGGATTTTATTAAAGGCTTTTCTGCATGAATTATCATGATCATATAGTTTCTGTCTTTAGTTCTGTTCAAGTGATGTATCACCTTTATTGATTTTCATATGTTGAACCAGCCCGGCATCCCTGGAATGAAGCCCACTTAATCACACTTACTATCTTTTAAATGTATTGTTGAATGCAGTTTGCTTGAATTTTATTTAGAATTTTTGTGTCTATGTTCATCAAGAATATTTGTCCATGGTTCTCTTTTTTTGATGTGTCTTTGTTGGGTTTTGGTATCAGGGATATAGTTGCCTAATGAAAAGTGTCTGGGAGGTTTCCATCCCTTTCTATTTCATGGAATAGTTTAATAAGGAAAGATATTAGTTCTTCTGTAAAGATCTGGTAGAATTGTCTGAGAATCCATCAGGTCTTGTGCTTTTCTTGTTTAGAAGACTTTTTTTTTTTTTTAGAGAGAAGGACAGTGAGAGAGAGAGACAGAGAGAAGCAATTTTTAATGAGTTTTTCACATGGCTTTCATTGCTCTGACGCTTAGTTGTGTACATGGGTGCTGGGGTTTGAACCTGTGTACTTGTGCATGTTGGGCAAGCACCATAACCGCTGAGCCACAGCTCCAGCCCCAACTTTTAATTTCTGTTTCAATTTAACAACCTGATATTGGTCTGTTTATGTTTTCAATATCCTCCTTTGTCAATTTGGGGATGTTGTACATGGCTAGGAATTTTTCCATGTCTTCCAGGTTATTCAACTTGATGGAATATAATTTTTTAAATAGGTTCTGATAATCTTCTAAATTTCAGATAGGTCAGTGGTGATCTCTCCAATTTCCTCTCTGATTTTGTTAATTTGCTTCATTTTAATTTTTAAAATCAAATTAAATCAAAATGGATCAAAATTTTGGAATGAAATGAGCAGCATTACAATTGTCAGAAGAAGAAAAAATAGGATCAACAATGCACCATATCAGTGTAGGCACCAACTTCCTTAACAACATTCCCACAGCAAAAAAATTATAGTCAAGTATTAATGACTAGAATGTCATTAAAATAAGAAGTTTCTGCACAGCTAAGGAATTAATCAAGAGAGTCAGGAGAGAACCTACAAAATTGGAGGAAATCATGACCTGTTATATCTCCAACAGGGGCTAACATCCAGAATATACAAAGAACTCAAAAAACTTAATACCAAAATCACATAGAATCCAATCATAAATGGTTCATGGAACTAAACAGAAACTTCTCAACAGAGGAAGTTCAAAAAGCCAATAAATATATGAAAATGTGTTCTTCATCACTACTACTCAGAGAAACACCAATTAAAACAACATTAAGATTTCACTTCACTTCAGTCAGAATAGCAAAGATGAAGAATACAAATAACTAATGCTGAAGGGGTCATGGGGAGATAGGAAGACTAACACATTGTTGGTGGGATTGCAGATTGGAATAGCCTCTCTGGAAAACATTTTGGGGACTCCTAAAAAATGGTGGGATTACAGATTGGAATAGCCACTCTGTAAAACATTATAGGGAATCCTGAAAAAAATTAGAGATGGAGGGGCTGGAGTGGTGGCTCAGTGGTTAGGGTACTTGCCCAGGATGTGCAGGTACATGGGTTCAAACCTCAGCAACCCATGTGCACAACTAAGTGTCAGAGCAATGAAAGCTATTTGAAAAACTCAATAAAAATTGATTCTCTCTTTCTCTCTCTCTCTCTCTCTCTCTCACTGTCCTTCTCTCTTTAAAAAAATAATATATATATATGAAACCACTCTACAACCCAGCTATTCCACTATTGGGTAATTTCCCAGATGAGCAGAGCATATTATAGTGACACAACAAAAGTATTGCTTATAGCAGCTCAATTTACAATAGTTAAATTATAGAATCAACACAAATGTCCCTCACTGGATGAATGGATCAAAAACTGTGAAATTATACACACACACACACACACACACACAAACACACATACACACATACATACGATGGAGTTCTACTCAGCTATTAGAAGCAACAATATCACAGGTTTCACAGGTAAATGGATGGAAATGGGGGGAAAAAACATGCTGAATGAAATAAGCTAAACCCGGAGACTTAAGGGTTGAATTTTTTTTCTCATTTTAATAAGTTAGAGTAAAATGAAGGATATGGTGAAAATTAAGCAAGTTTCTTTAAAAACACACAGATTTGGAAATATCACATAATCTGGGGGAACTATAGCTGTGAAGGGTGGGGGAAAAGGGTGGGGAGGGCAGAAAAGGAGGGTGGAGAGGAAGGATTGTAAAGTTTGTAAGGCACACATGACTCCCTGGACAAGTAATACTCATGCAGGTGATCAAATCTTGAAAATTCAAAAACTAATATACATGTGCATGGACATTTATATATGCAATAGAGAACATGACATTGGAGATAAGGGAGTGGGGACTGGGTGAAGCAGGGCAAAAGTAGGATAAGGATTGGTCTCAAGTTACTTTTCCTTTATGTATGTATATATGAATGTGTAGCAGTGAAGCCCTCCAATATGTAGAACATGCTGCATTAATAAACTTGATAAATAAATAGCTTTTTGTTTAAAGGACCTGAGACAATAGTATGCTACTTTTGTGAGGTTTGAGACATAATTGATTGATGAAGAACAAACACTATAAGAAAAATACTGGGCCTCATATCAAGTTGAAGACATTTTTATATTGTCAAGGCAAAATGAAAAACAGAGTACATTTTATATTTCAACTCTCCAGCCACATTGAAAAAGGAACATCTTTGAGCATCCCTTATTTATTTTTTAGTGTTTTTTCTAAATTAAGAAATTTAGTTATTGTATAATCAAAAATGCATCCAACAAAACAATATGGTATGTATATATTCTTAAATTAGATTTACCCCCTATATTCCACCCTAATCTCCCACCCTTCCCTTTTTCCCACCCCTCCCCCTCCCTTCCTATACATCTCTATCTATGCTCTAGGTTATGTGTTACTACGCCTTTGCTGGGTCCAATACATGAGATTTGACCACCTTTCACACAGGCCTGAGTCTAACTTCAGCCTCCACAGATGAGTAAAGACATTGTACACTTAAGTCTCTGGTTTAGTCTAACCTCACTCAACATGATTTCTTCCATAGCCATCCATTTGCTTTCAAAGGCTGCAATTCCATTGCCACAGTTTTGGATCCATTCGTGTAGTAAGGGGCATCTGGGGGGGGTTCCAAATTTAGCTATTGTAAATTGAGTTGCTGTAACATAGATTTTGTTGTGTCACTATAATGTGCTGATTCCACTCCTCTGGAAAAAACCCAGGAGAGGACTAGCTGGATCATATGGTGTATTTTGAGGATTCTCCACACTGCTTTCAAGAGGGGATGTACTAGTCTGCTCTTCCATCAATAGTGTTCCAGTGTTCCTATCTCTCCGCAACCCCTCCAGCATCTATTATTGTTTATTTTCTTCATTTTTGCCAATCTGACTGGTGTGAGGTGAAATCTTAATGTAGTTTTCTTTTGCATTTCTCTGATTACTAGCGATATAGAGCACTTTCTCACGTATTCATTGGCTTGTTCAATGTTCTTTGTTGAGAAGTTTCCATTTAATTCTTTGGTCCATTTATTGATTGGGTTGTTTGTGTTTTTGAGGTTGAGATTTTTGAGGATTTTGTAAATTCTGGATATTAGTCCCTTGTCAGAAGAATCACAGGCCATGATTCTCTCCCATTATGGAGGAAGTCTCTTGACAATTTTGATCATTTCCTTGGCTGTGCAAAAGATTTTTATGACATCTCACACACTGGTTTTTGACTTTACTTCTTTCACTTTAAGAGACATGTTGAGAAAGTCTTTGCCTATTTCCAAATGTGGAGTGTTGGTCCTAATTTATGTTCCAGCAGTTGCAAGGTAGCTGGTTTGATTCCTGGTTCCTTGATTCATTTTGATTTGATTTTCGTGCAAGGTGAAAGATAAATGTCTAATTTCAACTTTCTGCAAGTGGCCGTCCAGTTTGTGTAGCACGACTTGTTGAATACACTGTCTGTCTTACATGTTATATTTGGTCCCCCTTTGTCAAAAATCAGAAGCTTAAATATCTGTGCATTTGTTTCAGAGTCTTCTATTCTATTCCATTGGTCTTCTTTGCTATCTTGATACCAGCACCATGCTGTTTTTGTTACTATGGCTCTATAGTATAGTTTTAGATCTGGTATAGAAAAACCACCTGTTTCATCTTTCTTGTTTAGTAATGTTTTGGCTCTTCTGGTTTTCTTGTTGTTCCAAATGAATTTGAGAATTGCTTGTTCTATCTCTGTAAATAACAATATTGATATCTTGATGGGGACTGCATTGAATCTATATAAAGCTTTTGGCAGAATTGCTATTTATATTATATTAATTCTGCCTAACCAGGAGCGTGGAAGATCTTTCCATTTTTTTTTTCAGGTTTTCTTGGATTTCATTCTTCAATGTCTAATAATTTTCATTATAGAGTTCTTTGATTTCCCTTGTAAGGATAATTCCCAAGTATTTTATTATTTTTGAGGATATTGTGAATGGGATTGGTTTCCTGATTTCTTCTTCTGCCCTATTATTGTTAATATATAGGAAAGTTATTAAATTATGGGTATTGATCTTGTAGCCTGCCAGTTTGCTAAATCTGTTTATAAGTTCAAGAAGTTTTCTGATGGAGTTATTTGGATCTTCCAGGTACACGATCATATAGTCAGCAAAAAGGGAGATTTTGACTTCATTTCTTCCTATTATATTCCCTTTGATTTCCTTCTCTTGCCTTATTGCTATAGCTAGGGTTTCAAGAATAATAATGAACGAAAGTGGTGAGAGCGAACAGCCTTGTCTTGTACCCGAGTTCAGTGTAAAGCTTTCAGCTTTTCTCCATTTAGTATTATACTAACTGAGGGTTTGGCAGATATAGCCTTCACATTGTTTAAATAGATTCCTTTAATCCCTACCTTCTCTAGAGTTTTGAGTATAAAAGGGTGTTGAATTTTATCAAAGGACCTTTCTGCATCAATTGAGATGATCATATGGACTTGGTTTAACTGATGAATTACATTAATTGCTTTGCTTATGTTGAAACAGCCCTGCATAACTGGAGTGAAGCCTATTTGATCATGATGAATTATCTTCTTGATAAGTTTTTGAATACTATTTGCTAGAATTTTATTAGTGATATTTGTGTCCAAGTTCATCAGGGATGTTGTTCTGTAGTTTTCTTTTCTTGATATGTGCTTGTTGGGTTTTGGTATCAGAGTTATAGTTGCTTCATAAAAAGTGTTGGTGAGAGTTCCCACCTTTTCAATTTCTTGGAATAACTTAATAAGGACAAGTGTTATCTTCTCCTCAAAAGGGTGGTAAAATTCAGTGGGGAAGCAATCAGGTCCTGGGCTTTTTTTTTTTTTTTTTTTTTTTTTTTTTTTTTTTTTTGTAAACTTTTAATTGCCGTATGGACTTCATTGCATGTTATTGAGTTGTTTAGGAATTCAATATTGACTTGTGTCACTTTAAGGATGTTGTATATGTCTAGAAATTTGTCCATGTCTTCTATATTATTTAATTTTGAGGAGTATAGATTTTCAAAATATGATCTTATAATTTGTTGGATTTCCACAGCATCAGCCTTCTTGCATTTTCCTATCCTGTGCCCCCAGGCATCCCTTATTTTGAAAAGACTGTTTGGAATTTTTGTGTTGTGCTGTTGGAAACTTCTTAAAGCTTTGATTGAGACCCAGATAAAGAGATGCCCAGGTTGTGATGTGAACTGTTCTAACACTTTCCAACTATAACCAGCGAGGTTTTTTTTTTTTTTCATTTTAACTTGTATTGTAGGTGATAAAATGCTATGCTGTTCAAAGTGTAAAGTCTGTGGCGAATTCTCATGAACTACACAGCTCAGATGCTGGTGGTTTGGAAAAAGTCATATTCTTTCTTTCTTTCTTTTTTTAAACCAACAAAAAGTCTTGTTTTTATTTTGATAAACTTCTGACTTGCTCTTGGGCTCTGATAGACAGTAAATGCCTAGGTATAAAAAAAAAGAAAGAAAAGTGTTAACTCTGCTGTCTGTTAAGAACTACATTTTAACTAACATGCAAAACCAATTATTAAAGTATTTGATATTAAAGTGCTCCTCATTTTATAGTTTTCAGTTAGCTTGTGTTTAAATCCACCTCAGTGCTCACTAGGACATTGCAGAACAAAGGGTCCATAGCTTAGAGATGTCAGAGCTGATCTTCATCTCACTGCAGCTCATCTGGATATTCTTAGAGGTGTTGACTTTTTCCATTCAGGGTAGCTAGCATCTGACAAAGAAAACACACACTCTGCTATTGTATGTTAAGAACCAAAATGGTGGCTCAGCAGTGATGGTGCTTGCCTGTCATATGCAAGGACCTGGGTTCAAATCCCAGCACCGCATACACAACAAAGTGTTGGAGCAATGAAGGCCACATGAAAAACTAAATAAAATTTGATTTTCTCTTTCTCTCTCTTACCTCTCTCTGTTAAAAAAAAAAAACCTGAATGATAAATGAAGGTGCTGGGCGACCTAACATTCGCTTGACTTCTGAGTCTTGCAAACAAGAACCATGAATGGTTCAAAATGTCTGTACAAGTACCAGTATTACAAGTATTGGCATACATTATGTGTCTTTCATCTTTATTCACAATTTAATAAATAGTTTTTGACTCTGCATGTGCTGTATCTCAGGATCTGTGTCAAGTTGCATCAATAATATGAGGTTCATCCACACAGATTCTGATCCAACACAATTTTACTTTAACTCTTTTATTCTTAGTTATATTAACAGTAGTAATAGAATTTTGCTGTGAATTAGAGTATCTCAATTTTAGATATGTTGAAAATACAGAACTTTTGAGAAATCAAAATGTGAAATCCTGAAACTCTTAAATAGGAGTTCAGTGGCAAACTGGGCTGAAAACATAAATTTGAGAATGCTAATTTCTAATTCAGGTCTCATGACCTGACATTGGATCAAAATTACCAAATAAAAGCAAATAGAACATGCAGTGTCCTTGACACAGTAAGTGAAAGAATTAAATAAGAGTTGGAAGAAACCAGGGGCAGTCTAACTTGTATTTCAAAAGCATATTAGAATTTGCTTTTGGGAAAGTTATCTTGCTTAACAAACCCAAAAATCTGGTTTTTTGTTTGTTTGCTTGTTTGTTTTTTTACTTATTCCATGAGTATAACATAATGGCTAAAATATGGTTACTGCAACTAGACTAGCACATTCAAATTAGAACTCACTGGTAATTCTGTGATCCTGATCAGGACATGGACATTTCTTCTGTGTTCTAATTTTCTCATTTGTGATATGAGAATGCTAGAATATCTGTTGAATAGATTTGTATATCAATCTTGTAATGGAAAATTGTCTAAGACATTTCTGAAAGAGTGAATTTTAAGCATGTGTTATCAATTTTGCATATTTAACTAGATATAAGCTATAAATATTTACCTTTCTATTCAGTTTTTGCAATATTGCTACTAATTTATGGTGTATGTTCATTATAACCTTGTGTTATGAGATGATTTAGATTTTGACATTTATTTCACCATGTTATTTGAGACTCTTGGAAGTAACATGTGAAAGAAATCATCTTGTGAAGCAACTTATCACTGAATGATCTTCACAGTGGATGCCCAGCACATCATTATGAATATAAAAGAAAGAGCACTCTATCCTAAAGCAACACCTCTAAGCCCAGATTTGATTTACTTGTCAATCTGCTGATTTCCCCAGTTGCTGACTGACCACAGGCAGAACTTCCTATGAATGGTTTACCTTTGCACCTGCTAAGTACCATGCTGTGCTTTGATTTTGTAGATTTTCTAATCTAATCAACAGAAATTATATCAGTTACATTTCACCTTGTCAAATTCAGTCTGTTTCTTAGCTGTGAAGATCTTGAGGCATCTTGATTCTGTAAGAATATTTGGTATAAGAAAAATCTCTTGTAAGAATTAACTCTGTTTGATGGGTTTACTCTCTTGAAAGAAATACTAAATGTTTCTGAAATTGTACTTCGTTTTCAATCCTTCGAAATGTATGATAATGCACCAGTAACTGCTGGAAGGTCAAACACAAGTGGAATGCTTTCCAAAATGTCAGCTTTCTCGAGGTGAATTTTAAAAAATGAATATTTTGTTGAAAGGTCTCTATTATCCTGCTGTTCTCTTTCACCTTGGCAGTTGCGTTCAAGGTGCAATAGTCTGGTAGGAAGACTTCTGTAGACTGAGTCACTTCTGTCCAGTTTGGGCCAATGGAAAGGACTTGAAAAATGGAAAAGAAGACAAATCATGTAGTTTCCCTACCATGCCTCTGCATTTTAGTAGCTATGTTCTTCCATCTGCATCAAAGATCTCAGATGTGACAGTCCTTCCAGATTCTGCTATTCCCTTGCGTTCACTGCTGCTATAGAACAGCGTGTACTAATGGTTTTCTAAAGTTAATGTCCGTAAGTGATTGTCTGTCATCTTTGGCCTGCTTGGCCCTGCTCATACTTTGGTAAGTGATCCTATAAAAAGCTGTCTTACATTAATTTTTTAGATATGCTGCTTTTTTTTCTGCCAGGAATCTGATTGCTATAGTCACCAGATAAAGTATATATACACAAAGGTATTTTATTGAGCTTTTTCCCTCTGGTGCCTTGAATTTATGCATGTTATTTATTCAGTAAAAATGTGCATTTTATTGATGATATGAAAAATACTAGAGTATTACATAAATTATTTGAACCTAATTTATTTTTAGACACTTGAAGAGAAACAAGCCTTTCTTTTACTTGTAGTTATTCATGAGGTCTCATGTAGTGTTCTTACATACATTGATTATCAAATATTTTTCTGAAATCTTTAATTTGTAGATTATAGTTTCTGATCTAAAAGAAACTGCCTATAGAAATCGTATGCACACACACACACACACACACACACATATATACATACACACACACGTACTAAATCATGGAAAAAAAAATGCTGTTTTCCCAAAACTCCAAGGAAAGAACAAAAATAGAAATGGACAAAGATGATAAAAGAAAAGATTATTAAACTTATACCAAGACAAAAGATGGTTGAGTTTATTTTCTATCACACTGAGAACATTTCACAGCTACAGCTTTAGCAAGGGAATATGAAATCTGTCAGTAACTATTTTTCACTATTCATATAAATTCATATGACTTTTAAAACGATGCTCAGGCTTCTAATTGGTATGGGATCAAGTTCTCTGCAACAATTGCTAATTTATTTTTAATCCAAGATTGACTCTCGGGTTTTTGTTATCTTAGTTTTAGTAAAAATAAGGGAAATTAAATTCATAGAACTTGTTTTTAATTACCAAAGGTGGCACATTCCACTTACTGAAAAGTGAAATTTTCTATTTCATTTTTATTCAAAACAAAGCCCCTTTTATTCTCAATTCTACCATAAGTTAATTGCATGGTATTTAAGAATATAAAATGATGATTAGAAAAAATAGGCTTTAAAATACATATTCATCAATGTAAACATATTAATAATTCTTTTTTTAATATATCACTTTCATTTTTAAAATATAAGAGGAATTTGGAGGGAAAGAGAAATTGTGAAATTATATTGAACTATCTTCCATTTTGTATAAATGGTATTTTAAAACATAGTTGAAATCAGTATTGTGATTACTTAACATAACTATGGATCTAACTAGTATTTAAAAGGATGCTTTAGAGATAAAATTTTTTTGAAAATGTGGGCATAGATTTATAACTGTCTTGTTGGTGTCTTTCCAAATAAATGGACATATCACTCACAAAATATGATGATAGAGATGAGTGGAAAAACTCAACATGCAATATCTGAAAAAATACTTAGATTGGTTTTTGATCTTGACACAACCACAAGAGAAATAAATTTGCGCAATCAGTATGCAGAATATAATGGTGACTTTAGCAACAGCATAACAGAGATGTGAAACTCCACATCCATGTTTAAAAAAATCCATACATAATTGAAACTAGGCATAAAGTTAGCTGTGAAATAACATATTTTATGGTATTGGCATCTTTGAACTTTAAAAACCATGCCCATTTTTTTGGGCATTTTAAATTTAATAATATTTAAATATATTATGTAGATATTCGCTGGTTATTTGGAAAATATTTTTCATTAAAACGGCAAAAATTCATCTAAAACTCATTGGATAGTTAATGTTACTATGTAAAGAAAAATAAGTTTCTACTGTATATGTATTTTGTAGTATTATTTAAATGCATTCAATGTTAGCTGATGGAGTAGAATAAAATAGAAATGCTCAAATAAAAAAAGATAAGAAATTCTGACAACAAATAATTTGGACAATATTTTACTTGCATCTGATTTAATTTACATGATGCAGAGTTCTGCAACTCATATTATTACATTTAAGTAGACTGAGTGATGATATCTATTAGTATTTTTGAACAACATGACATGTAATTAAAATAATTTAAGCCACTGCATATCCTGCAACACACAGGTGCTTGAGACTTTAGTTTGATAAGACCAAACTCTAGAAAATTATACAGGTTTTTAAGAGAACCTCCAATCTATTCACTTGAAGTTTACTATAGTTTGCAAATAGCCTTGAACTATAAAAATTCCTAGCAAATAACTTTCTTGTATTACAGAAATAAGCTGTTTGGAAGCTGATTTATCTTAAATGCTGTACTGGGTTTGTTCAATGGAAATTATTATTGATAGAACTTGCCCTGGTTATTTTATTAACTTATAAAAAGATGGCCTTAAAAAAAAAAACAAACTTTAAACACCATCAGTTTAAAAAGATGGAATGGAGAATAATTTCTATTCGAACCTGGCAGATTAATTTCAAACAACACGTTTGACTGAAAAATGTTATGAAATTATATTGAATCCTTTAACTGTTTAGCGATCATAGAAAATCATCAACCCCACCTTTGCTACCCATCTTAAATTTGGAGACTTTCTAGAGTTCTAGCAGGTTAAAATTTCTTTCTGTACATTCTTTCTACACAAATTTCACATTGTGGATTCCTTCATCTTGCTGATTTACTCTAATTAATTTTGAATCTGATAAATATTTGAATTATTATTTAAATCTTTCCAAGTACATTCTCTCCCTCTCCCTCTCTCTCTCTCTCTCGCTCTTTTACTTTTGTAAGTAACTCATGTTTTCTTTGAAACTATTATTTAAGTTGTTAAGCATCTATGTTCACTTTTTCTTTTTCACTCAAAGTCAAAAAATATTTATAAAAGTATCGGTCAAATTCCATTTAAATAAAACTAAATTAATTCAATGGATTAAAAGTCACAGTAGTGGTAATTCAAAACTTGCCACTCAATAGCTATTTAATTTTCCACCATATGTGAATCTAATTTGTCTGTGTTTTATGATATGTACAACAGTATAACAATAATGTATCTTCATAACTTTTCCCAACTTGCTACTCCCAACTTAATCAGAAAGTTGTCATTAATCATTAATCAATAAAAAAGCCAAAGTGAGGGGCTGGAGCAGTGGCTCAACAGCTATAGTGGTTGCCTGGCATGTGGGAGCATCCAACTTTGAACCCCAGCACCACAAACACAGCTAAGTGTCAGAGCAATGAAAGCCAGATGAAAAACTAAATAAAATTGATTCTCTCTTTCTCTTTCTTTTCTCTTACTGTCCCTTTCTCTTCTAAAACAACAACAACAAAAAAAAATGCCATAATGAAAGAATTTACTTTTTTGAGATATAAATGCACAGATTGCTTAATTAAAATAACATAACAAAGAATGTCAATATTCAGTATTTTACCATGTTACTAATACAAGAATTAAACAATTCATATATCCTTCATTATAGACATAAATCTAATAAAAGCATATACACTGAAATTATTATGTACAGTTTTCATTTCAAAAGGCCTGTTCAGGGCTGGAGAAGTGGCTCAGCTGTTTCAGCGCTTACCTGGCACGCATGAGGACCTGGGTTCAAACCCCAGCACCACGTACACAACTAAGTGTCAGAGCAACTGAGGCCAAGTGAAAAACCAAATAAAGTTGTTTCTCTCTTTCTCTGTCTCTCTCACTGTCCCTCTATCTTTAAAAAAAAAATAAAGTTCAATATATGTCTTATGATTTTACAAAATAAGAAGAAAGGAAAACCTAACTTTTACAGTAAGCTAAGAAACTAAAAGTCAGTTTCTACTCCAGTGAAATAAAATTCAAAATGGAATTTTCATATGAATTAGATATAAATATTAAAATATAATAATAATTTGCTAAGATGTTGGACTTTTTTTAGGCAAGAATATATTCAAATTAAGTTATTATTGAATTGCACAACTATATTAACCCTACAGTTGAATTTTGAACCTCTAGTTGTTTAGAATTATGGTACATTTTGCATTAAAATTAAAAGTGAAAATAAAGAAATCCCATTAATTTTGAATAAATAAAAGGTAAATTGGTTAAAGCATACAAACTTGAAAGCTCTCATTACCCTTCAGTGACTTTCTTTTAGGGAGGACCTTGTCCCAATCCACTTTAAATGGTCATCTCTTGTCAGGTTATCCTATTATAAATTCAAATGTACTTTCATGTTCCTGATTATTTGTTTTAATTATACAGAAAAGGATTTTCATTTATCTCCATGTGATCCATTGGTGATTATATGTTAGTACTTTGGTAAAAAATAATAATATGTTGATAAAATTTTCAATTATCTAACATTTTAATCTCCAAAGCATTTTACTTAATTTGTATTATTATTTAGTAAATGCCTATCTTATAATAGACAATCAATAATCATCTGATTACTGGAGTAATTAGTGAGGTTAGGTTAAATAACTTACTCAAAGGACATTAGTATGTGGAAAGAATATGGGATTTGCTTTTTAATAATCAATCATATTTCCCTTACAGCTCCCATCTCCAAGTTAACAGGAGGAAGAAAGTCACTAAATCTGGGCAGATCAGTTATTTTAATCTTGAAATAGTTACTGCTTGGTTGACCAATTCACTTGATATTCTTATTGCATATGCAGTAAGATGGCATATGCATATAGTAAAGATGAATGTGGATTATGTGATCTTGCAAGGACACAAAAAACTCAAGATCCTCAAAAGAACCAAATGGTTCTTAATCATATTTGTCTCTGGTGATGAACAAACAACTGCTAACCCTTTGAAAATGTGACTAGAAATTGTGATTGTGACTATGTCACCTGAAATCTAACCCACACAAAGCCCTTATCCATTGACTGTAAGGACTTCATGCTAACTCCAAACTCTTTCATTGGATGCTGGAACCATCAGCATTTGCACATCTTATTGTAATTTTCTAATAGAACTTTTGGTTCTCTTCCATACTAAACACAAACTAAAGGATCAATGCACTCACTATTTGGCCAAAGGCCAGGTAGACTGACATATTCTCATCCAAAATGATGGATATTTTGTGTAGGTATTAAGCTACACTAACAGTTTATTATTGTGCATATGGGCTTTTGCTAACATCTCTTAGCCTGTCCTGGGCACTCCATGGAATCACATCCATTACCATCTTATTATGTTTCCTCCCTGGTATATTTGAGGGCTCCAAATGATCTAAACTCCAAATCTAACTTCTGTGTAAATCAACAAAAGAAGTTTGGCATCTGGCATATTTTATTTAGTACTTCTTTTTCTGCTTAAAATCTACCAGAAATAGAAGAGGTAGCTTCCCCCTTTTCCACATGCCTAACAGGGAACTCCTGTATGTAATAAGTACAAAAAAGATGAGGTTCTTAGGCTTTTTTAATATACAAGAAAGGAGAGCAAAAGTTATAATTTAAAGCATGAAAAAGAAGCATCCTGTTATTCTCAACAGTTTCTGAATATGTTGTCTATTTTATCACTAACGTCAAGAATATGAGTTTTTCTCTTAATAACAAAGATGGGAAGAAAAGAAAGACAAAAATATCAAGAGATTTGTTTTTAATATGAACAATGTTTGTTTTTAATACCAATAATGTAATTTTATATTTCAATTACAAGGTAATTTAATCATAAAAATTTTATTTTTTATTTAAACATTTTATTATTGCTATTAGAATATATTCATTTTTGAATTGAAAAATAATCATATGTATTATTGTTAATATTTAAATAATTATTCCTATAATTGTTTATCATTATTCACACCAGGTTTATTTTTTGACATATATAAACAAACTTTCTTGTCTATATCCTATGGTTTAAACATTTTATTAGGACTTTTTGAAGAAAATAAAATATACAAATCAACTATCTTAGAAAAACTAGAGTGTATATTGTATATAATAGTCACTGTTTAAAATATATAATTATCAGAACCATTTCAAAAAATGTGAAATAAAAAATTCATCCATAAAATAATTTAGAACTGGGGATGGAATGGTTTCTCAGCAGTTGGAGAACTTGCCTGTCATTAATGAGGAGCCAGGTTCAAACCCTAGCACCACATACACAACTAAGTGTCAGAGAAACAAAGGCCAGATGAAAAACTAAGTAAAGTTGAATTTCTCTTTCTCTCAATCTGTTATTCTCTCCCTCTCTTTAAAAAAAAAAAAAAACAGAACTAAATAAACACAAGTTTTTAAAATATACTCCATTCATTCATTTTACATAAAGTACCAGAATATTAAAAATTTCATACTGTTATTACTTCACAGTAAAACTATCATAGATATAACTTAAACATTATGTAATATATACAGTTATCAAAAACCTTACCTATTGCATTAATCTGTATACTTTTTTGCTAGTTAAAGTACACTTCATAAAAAATGTATTGTTAATCCAAATATAGTTTTTTAAAGTTTATGATTATTTAACAATTTCAATTTGGAAATAATATATTTAGCACAAATTAAGTGATGGAAAAAACAAAGATGAATCTCAAAGCGGCAGTTATAGTAGCGTTCATTTTCAGTTCATATGGTTTCCCACACTTCATGTTCAACAAACTTGGTTTGATTTACACATCTAAAGACAGATAAAAGAAGTATGCATAAGTAAAAACATAGAATCTTTCATTATTCTGAATTAGTTAAGACAAAAAACCTAAATTGTTGGTGTCACAATGATCGCTAATGTAAACATATTTCATGTCTTAAAGAGAATGAAGTGGACAGAAGCACAGTTTTTTTCCTTTTGTTCCCCAGTATATTACATAAAAAGAACAAAGAAAAATAAATAAATCTAAAGAAGAAATGCAAACTTTGAGAAAACTTAGATTCAGTCTATATCTTATGGCTTCTAAAATTGATTAATATTACCAAAAAATGAAGGCATAAATATTATTAAGGAGAAACGCTCATACAGTTACCTGTATATTAAATCATACAATTCGCAAATGCCAGACAGTATCTATTGTTGGCTGACATGGGTCTATAAGCTCTCTCTGTAATAGTGCATTCATGGTAATATTCTATGAAGTAAATGGCATATAACAAATAAGAGAACTGGGCCATGGAAACATTAAGGAATTCAATAAAACTCTAGTTTAAGTAAGGAAAGCAGGATTCATATTATGGAAGATTCAGTTCCAGAGCTGACATATCTGGAATATGTCTTTTCTAAGGCTGATATCTAAGGTTTACTATTATGATTCAAGTAGCACAAGAATAGCAGAAGCATAAATATTAATTCTTATTCTTTGATTAAATAAATCATTACTTGCCTGTTCAATGGAGAACTGTAGAGCTGTTAAGTAGAATTAGGTAGTTCTACATGTACAGAGGAGAACTAACCCTTCAAGGTGTACCAGTATATAAAAACAATGCTCATAAAACTGTTGATATAATTTTGTGGGGAAAATACGCATTTGCATATATTTTTATACAAACTCTCCCGAGTAGTTTAGAAGGCACTGATACCCACGATTGCCTCTGAAGAGAGGAACTCAGTTTTTCAATATAAAATGGGTAATAAATATGTTATTCAATGTAAATTTTCTTTGTAATTTTGAATTTTATACTTGATCAAGTGTTACCATATTTTTAATTTAGCAGACTATTTTAACAACAGTTATAGATGCAGAAAAATGAAACTTCACACTAAAGGAGAAATAGATTTAACTTCCCACAAATAAAAGGCAAGTTCATATTAATCACTGGTGAATTCTAACAAATATTTTAAAGAATTTTTATCAATAATTCACAAATGATTGACATGCAAAGGCATGTCTCTTTCCATGAGGTCAATATTACTGTGATAGAAAAATGTGGTGAATATACCCCCAAAGAAGATTTCAGATCAAAATCCCTGATGAATATATATTTAAACTCACAAACTGAATCCAGCAACATATAAAAAGGATTGTAAACCATGACTACCTGGGATTATTCCTCTCACTCAATGTTGGTATAACATTTGATAACAGTGTAAGCTACTACATTAATAAACTTAAAAAGAAAATCTACTCATAGCTATGAACACAAAAGTGTTCAACGAAATACAAGCAAGTCAGAACTGATACATATAAAAAGGATTATATACCATGAGCAAGTGAGATTGACAGCAACATTGCATAGTTGGTTCAAAATATGAAAATTGGGTCTGGAGTGGTGACTCGGCAGTTATGGGACTTGCCTGGCATGTGCAAGTACATGAGTTCAAACCCCAGCACCATGCACACAACGAAGTGTCAGGGCAGCAAAGAACACAAGAAAAACTAAATAAAGTTGATTCTTTCTCTCTCTTACTGTCCCTCTTTCTTTAAAAAAATATGAAAATCAACCAATATGCTATATCATATTAATGAAAAAAGGCCAATATCTTATGATCATCCCAATAGATATATAAAATATTATTGAGGAAAAAAACCTAAACTCTGTGGTAAAAATAGTAAAATAGGAGTAGGAAAGAAGGAACTACTTCAACATGATAAAGTGTCATGAACTAAAAGTGTGCAGCAAGAACATATTTGATTTTGAAAGACTGATCACTTTCCCCAAACATCAAAATATGGAAGTCTGTGATTGCTGTGTATTGTCGAAATTGCTCTGGATACTTTAGATGAAGAGATTTAGTGAAGACATACATATGCATAAATGAATTTTTTGATGACATGTTTTTACACATAGAATATCTTAGGAGATAAACACAATTATACATCCATTCGAGTTGCTAAATTAGTTTAGCAAGGTTAGAAAACACAAGCTCAAAATAAAAATATTAATTAAATTTCTTTGTAGCATTAGTGGACAGCAAATACAATTTTGAATTTAAGAAAAAAATTAAATTGGGATTTCCATAAAATATAAAAAAAGGTTTAGGAATAAATTTAATAAAAAGTTGGAATACGTATAGGCAGAAAACTATGAAATATCATTGAATAAAATTTAAAATGATTTTAATCAATGTAAAGGTATTATATATTCATGTATTGATAAACTTAATATTATTAAAATCACAAATCCTTTCAAGTTTATCAACAGACAGCAAAATATCTGTTTGCAGAAATTGTCATGCTGACCCAAAAATTTACCAAAATTAAAAGACTGTCAGAATGTCCAAAACAATCTTAAAATATTGGCTGACTTGTATTTTTCCCAAGTAGAAAACATGTTAAAAGTTTACACTAATTAAGACTGTGTAACATTGTCATAAGCAGTGACATATAAATTAATTAAGTGTCCAGAAGTAAGCCCATATTTATTTGGATAATTAATGTTTAAGGGATAGCATGTGAACTAAATTCATAATGAGTAATTTTTTCAATAAATGATGCTTGAAAAACTGGTTATCTACATGTAAGCTGCCTGTACATTACTCCAGATGTAAAAATTTAGCTACATATTCATCAAGCATCTAAGTGAAAGAGTTGAAGCTACACAACTCTGATAAAATAGCAAGTAAGTGAAAAGTTTTGTGAGGATTAGATGATGAATTCATAGCTAAGAGAGCATAAAAAAGAAGTACCATGAAAACGTAATTTTATTTTTAATTGTCTTGTTTCAAAGAGGACTATCAAGAAAGCAAAAGACAACTACAGAATTGGAGAAAATATTACAAATCATGTATCTGAAAAGGGCCCATTATGTTCCATGTTCATAGACAGGAAGACTCACTTTTGTTAAGATGTTGGTTTTCCTAAATTCATATGCAGAAATCAGTGCTATACCAATAAAACTTCCTACACATTATTTTTAAGATATCAACAAATAGAGTCTAAAGTTCATATGATAAGGCAAAAAATCCACAACAGCTACCACAATATTGTAGAAAAAAATATGGAGGGCTCACACTACTTGACTTTGAGGCTTACTACAAAACTACCATAATCAACAAAGTATAGTATTGGGGAAAAATAACAAGTATGTTATAGAATAGAGAGCCCAAAAATAGGCCCAATAAATACAGTCAACCAATCTTTGAAAAAAGTCAAAGCAATACAATGGACAAAATGTATTATTTTCAATAAGTGATACTGGGATGAAAGATCATGTCCATGAAAAAAAAGTGAATATAGATGCAGAATTTATACTTCCCAAAAGTTAACTCAAAATGTATCACAAACCTAAATATAAGATAAAAAGTATAAAACTCATCAAAGCTTCCATAGAATAAATTCTGGACATTTGTTGGTGACATTTTAGACAGAACACTGAAGACAAATTCTATGAAAGAAGAATTGATACAATAGACTTTAATAAAAAAAAATTTTCAGCCAGGCAAAAAAAGTATTAAAGTAATGACGAGAGTAGCCACACAGCCTGGGAGAAAATATTTGGTATTTACAAAAGATATAACTGATAAAAGATTACATCCCAAAATATATGAAGAAATCTTAAATGTCAACATTAGGAAAAAATTAGCATGATGAACACATGGATCAAAAATGTTAGAAGGCATCTCACCTCACCAAAGAAGATATACAGAAGTGAATACATTAAAAACAGATGTTTCACAGTAAACACTAGGGAAATGCAAATGAAAATATTAAGATATCTCTATGCATCCACTAAACTGGCCAAAACCAAAATCATCGAGAACATCAAATACTGGTGAGAATGTGGAACAACGGGGACATCTGTTCATTGCTTATGAAAAGATAAAGTGATATAATCAATTCAGAAGATATTTCACCAGTTTCTTAGAAAACTAAATATATATTTACCATATGATTCTGCAATCATGGTCCTTGGTATTACTTAAACGACATGAAAGCATATGCCTATGTGAAAATCTGAATGTGGACGTTTATAGCAGCTTGATTCATAATAGTTAAAACTTGGAAGCAACGAATATGATGTTTAGTAGTTAAATGGATAAAGTAGTTAAATGGATAAATGGATAAAGTATGGTACATGGTGGAAGGTAGAGGGACAGAGGAGCAAATAAGAGAGAAAATTGGTCTTTTGTATCAGTATTCATTCCAGCAGTAACAGCAAAGCCTCCTGACCCACTCTCCTCTCAAAATTTTTGCCTCTTAGTAATGTCACAATGGCTGTTATATTTCAGCATGAGTTACAAGGTCACAGATACTCAAACCAAAGCAGTGAGCAGGTGAAGAAATGGGAAATTCTTGAAGTCTTGTTGTATGAAAGGTAAACTGAGGCAACCACTTTGCAAAAGAGTTGGATAGTGCATTGGTATGAAAGACAGATTTCCATGTGGCACAGCAGTTACACTGCTGGGTACCCAAGAGAGCTGGAAAGCTGTGAATATCATGTTCATAGAAGCATCAAAGAAGGAGAGCAACTGAAATACCCACAGTAGCTGATGTATGAAGAAACACAATCACAACGTGGGACTTACATACAATGGAATATCATTCAGACATTTGATTGAAATTCTGATGGATGCTACCATAAGGATGAAGTTTGAAACTGTCCTCATTGAAAAAAAATATGCTTATTAATATGATTTGATTTGTATGATTACGCTGAAGTGGCAAATTAATACCTACAGATTGTAGATTAACTTATGGCAGGAATTAGGAATAGTGCAAGATAAGGAGAGATTTTAAAGTGGTATAGAGTATCTTTGGGGAGTGAAAAGTTCTCTGAACTTAGATATTCACAAACTTGAAAATAAGATAAATCACTAAATTATATACATTAAAAGAGTGAATATATGTCTGATTAAAAATTCCTTTAAAAACATGTATTTTTGGAGCTGAAGCAGTGGCTCTATAGTTACTGAGCTTATTTGGCATGTGCGAGGATGTGGGTTCAAACTCCAGCACCACATACACAAGGAAGTGTCAGAGCAACAAAAGCCACATGAAAAACTAAATAAAATTGATTCTATCTCTCTCTCTCTCTCTCTCTCTCACTGTCTTTCCCCCTCTCTCTCTCTTCAAAGAAGAAAAAGCATGTGTTATTGTATTTTGTTTTGTTCTTCTTTCAGGACAGCAGAATATATACTCGGGACATTAGCATTCTTGCTTTATGATGAAAGTAGTTTATTTGCTAGTAAATGTTTGCAACCAGAGACTATAGTGACTGATGATAAACTTGATAAATATGTAAATGGATAGATAACTTCAAAAGAAGTGTTAGATATTAAACATGCTATCTAGGAAGGAGGAAAATATTACTGCCTATTCCATCAAACAAATTTTATTTAGTTTCATAAAATCTGGTTTGGGAGAATTTATTTAATAATCTTGTTTCTTTATTCCCTTGCAGAGGATTTTGATTTCTCAATTACAAATTTATCAAAACAGAAAGTTGATGTATACATTTGTTCAATGTGTTGACTACATTTCTCAGTTCCTCAGAAGATTTGCCTGTTTGGTTTTTTTATATGTTTATTTTTACCTTGGCACCAAGCAAAGTATTTTGAAACTGGGATTAGATTCCTAGTACAGCTTTGTGGACTTAAAATATCAGTATACTATGCAAATGCATAGAGATGCAAGTTTTCATTAAAATATAAGGAGTGGCATGGATAGAAATTAATTGAGAATGACAATAGAGGGAAAATTTTTAGTCATATTGAGCAGCCTGGGGGAAAAATAACAGGGGGATAAGGAACAATTATGTTGCCAGGGGGCCGAGGAAAATTAGGTTATGGATGTAAGGGACAAAGAAAAAGAAGGAAAAATGATACCCAGATGGGTTTTCTGGAAACTTTCCTGCAGGTATGCTGTCATTGATGACTAGGACTCCTCAAGTGTATTATAATGCATGTTATAGGTCCTCAGATATTATTACATACATTTTTATTATGATGATGTAGTTATTTCTGAAAATTTGGAAAGTCATTTGCTATTAGTTGGAGTTTTTTTTTGTAATACCCATATCATGTGATAACTTTATAATAATTGGGAACATTAATAAAAAATAAAGTAAGTTGTATGTTTACTAGTTTCGGTAATAACACATTGAAAAGATTTCACTGGAAATTAACTCGGTATAATGGCAAAATCTTTGAAACAAGGTTTTCGTTGAATGTTCTCTAAATTTGTGCCAGGCCCACCTTATGAAATCAATCACTATGCTCTTGAGAAACCAGTAAATTTCTTCCTAAAACATATTTGCTTTTTCTTTCATATGATCTTATTATCTTCAAGAAATAAATATGTGTGTCGAGGGAAGTGTGATGGTGTTCAGTTTATATACAATATTATCCCACAGAGCAGCTAGGTGGTTAATAGAAACATTGCTAAAAGTTACAGCAGTACCGGATTTTCCCTTAGGCTATAAATAATACATTACTTCAGTGTTAAATCCAGAGCCTACACAAAGAGAAATGAGTTGGCATCCATATGGAGAATATTAACTACATTTCTAGCTACTGTTGCACCTTAATATTTAAGGCCTTATTTATAGACTGTAATAAAATGAAATAAGGAATTAATTTATTGAATTTGAAACTATAAACAAAACATGTACAGTACAGTAAAGGCATTAGAAATTTTTATCTCTGAAAAATCTGCCTTGTCTGATTAATAGATAACCTGAAAACGTATGGCTTAATAATGGAGAGGGTAATAATAATTCACTCACAGTGAATTTATTGCTTTGCAAGTAATTGAGATTAAATGAAACATCATTTAGGTGAGACTCTATGGCATCATATCAGAAATCTTAGCATGTCAAAATGGTATTAGTATTCTCAGCTCAGAGATTATCCATGTGATCAAACATGGGATCCATTTTGAAAGAGCTTTAGTTTTATTTCTGTATAACAGGAAGAGAAATAACTCTTCTGCATTAATGGTAACATCAAAACAAATTAAATATAGTTCTAAAAGAATGTGCAGGTTGTAAAACCTTTTACAAATTCTTCTTTTCTGTTCCTCTAATTTCCATGGATTGCAGTTGCTTACATACCCAGAGCCTATACCTTTTATGTCTTTACATGCCTTCCTAGTATCTTATGCATGATAAATTCTCATTCAATATTTTCAAATTAGTAATGCAAGGATTAGTTTAATGAACAAATTTGATTAGTATGGCACACTTGCAAACTTATGGGCAGAAAACTTCACTTTTGCTAGAAAAGCCCATTAAAAATTTTTATTCTAATCATTAAAATCAGAATTTTCAGTAGGAACAGAATTACTTCTGTGTTTTCTAATGCACTTCTTAAATTTTATTTTCAGCTATGTATTGAGTTTTCACTTCATGCCTTTTGGGGTATGAGGTGTTTGGAAGAAGATGAATCTTTATAGTTCATGGACATTTTATCTTAATTCCCTGAGTAGATAAATCTATACATTGTGATTCAATAGAAATTGTACTTCACTTGGCTACAAGTATTAGATCTGGACCCTTCAGATACAAGCTGCTAACCCTAGGAAAGTCATCATTCATTTATTAACCAGAAAGACTAATACCACCTGCATTATTCAATATGGATAGTTATAGTTATCCAAAAGGACTTGACAAAATGCAAATCTACAGAGAGAGAAAAATAATTATTAATTTTAGGCATCATATGAGCTCTAGTTTTGTATGTTCTAAATCATGCTTTTAAAATTGTGTTGGTTCATTTATTTATTAAATTTTGGTACTGAGGTTGAACTCCAGCCTTTGAACATATTAATCATGGATTATAGTACTATCATACACCCCTAATACATTTATTTTTAATTATTGTAATCAATGTACTCTTTATGTAATGCTCAACATGAAGCTGTATGTGAGATGTGACCAAAATTTTTTATTAGTTCCACGTAAGTAATGAATAATCACAAATATATTTTTATTTTCAGCAATGATAAACATAAATTTTAACATGAGAAGAGTAAGTCATTTCTAATATGATTATTAATTGAGGATAAAAGTGTAACAAATCCAGGTTAAAAATAAGTAAAGCTATGTTGCTTGCGCTATTAAGATAGTCACAAGCTCATTGGTGACATATAGTACAACACTAATGAATATTTTTAATTATACTGATTATATTTTCTAGTACTATGACAAACTTTGCAGTTTATCAATTAATTCTCAATTAAAACTAAGCTAATCTTCCATTAAAACCAAGAACTTCAAAGTAAATTTATTACCTGCCAGATAAAGTCAATATTTTAAAAATTATACATTTATACACAATCATCATTGTTGTAAACATTTAAAAATATTATGTTAATTAAGACTTGTCTTAAATCTATTTTCTACTATACATAAAATATGTTAATAATTTTATTTTCTACATAAAGGAAAGAATTTAAGAAATTAAAGATTACAACTCTAACTTGTCTACAGTTCTTGGTTTACTTGCAACATGACATGGTAAAAATGACCAAGATTATTACTCGTTCATTTTTTATAGTTTGCAGATATCTCTAGAACAGTCTCCACTTGCTGAAATAATGAACCTTTCTGTTCATTACATTTCACCCTGCTATGCAAAGTCTCTTGACTGAGTGAATTTGTCAAGGCAAAATATCAGACAAACATTGTTATCTTCACATGCTCCATATATAAACTTGTACCTGGAAGCAAAAAATGAAGCATATTCTTTAAGATTTTCCACATATGTGATGTTAGAAGAATGGATTAATTATCCTACTACAGGATAATTCTCCAAGTGGCCTTGAGTAGACCCATCCAGTTCACCCTTCCTTTCTTGCTTGTAGATCTCAAAAATAACTGAACTGTGCTCAGAAAGCGCATCATGAAATAGGAAAGCATTTCTTGAAATTGTTCTGGTGTTTAGGTGTTGCTGTCCACTAAGAATACATACCACTGTTGCTTTCCTTTGTAGTTCCCAAGTGGCTACCCAGGTAGCCAAGGGATATGGAATAGGATTGACCTCCACTGGTATAGTGTGGCATCTCAGTGGAACTGAGGAAAGAAAAGATCAGGACCTCCTGGAAGTGGAATATGCCAGATTGCTCAGGATTGGCTCCAAATGGAGGCCTTGTTAACTATTCGAGCTTGTAAAGTGCCAATTTCACCAACCCAAGGCATATTAAGCAGTTGAGTACACAGATTCATGTTCACAGGGCCTGGGAAAGCCCTAGTTCTGGAAGAAAATGGAATGAGTATGATTTCCACCCTACTAACATATGGCATTAGACCAAGAAAGGGAATTCTTTTCACTAGAGGACTTGGCAACTTACAGCAACATCACAAGTTGGTAGAAAATTCTGGAAGACATACAGGATATTGCTTGTGCATTGAAGAAGTTCCAGGGGAGATTCCGGGGAGTGCCTGAGTTTTGGCAATTTGGGTGGACTACAGAACCTCTTGTTGGACGGTTCTCAATCAAGGTGGGATGATTTTCAAGTAACATCATCTGTGATGTTAAGTAATAAGTGTAAGGAGATATATGTTGCCTCAGAGTACTAAAAGACCGAAAGGGGATTTCAAAATAAAAGTTTAAAGCTGAGTTTGCTTAGTTATTTTTGCAAGGAAATGCAAGAATAAATAAATTTAATAGGTGTATCACTAAGAGAGTAAGTCAAGAATTTTGTATATAGGAAAATAATGTTCATGGCAGGTTCATTAAAGTTGCCCCCTAGATGTTGAACAATAAGTGCCAGAGTCTGAATCTGGTTGGTTTAAATCTGTTGCTTGTCACCAGGCAAAATGATTCCTTGTGGTTGGTTGAGGATTTGGTGTGTGGGTTCACTAGAAGTCACTATTCAGCCTCTTCAGGTGGGCTGCTCAGTGTTCAAGGTTGGTTAACGGCTTCTCAGATTACAACAACATTCAATTTCATTATTTTCTGGACAAGTGTTAATGTATGTGGAAATTATTCCTGTTACATTTCAAATCATTTCTTACTAATTACTCTGCTGTTACCTCCTGTAAAACAATATCCTTTCTCACCTGGATTTACAATCATCTCCTAACTGCTCCCCAAGCTTTCATCCTTGTTCCCTGACAAAAAATATCATGAGATCTAAGCCAGTTCTCATAAGATCTCTGTTTAAAACCCATCCTGGACTCCTTATTTCATTCAAAGGAAAAGGTAAATTTCATATAATGACTTATAATGATCCAAATGTCCTGACCTTTTGCCTCTAACATCTGCATTCCTTGTACCACCTCATAAAAATTAACTTGTTCTCAATTACCACCCACACTTCATTTGCTTTTGTAAGGCTTCAACTTTAAGGCCTTCAAACTAGCTGCTCCCACTTCTGGGAACTCTTCCTGGGGATATCTACCTGGCTCATTCGTGGGCTTCATTTAAATTTTTGTTCAGGAATCATTTATTTCTAAGAGGGCTAAACTGACCACTGTCCTTAAATTTGCAAAATATCTGCACTGTGTCCTAGTTCCATTTTAAAATTTTACAGTAGATATCACTGAATAACATGAAACTTACTGTCTACTTACTATGCATTATATATTTCCTATCTCTCCATGAAGAAATTTCAACTCAGCCAAAACTTATAGCATACATTTTCCATTTTCTCACTATATCTCAAGTATATATTTCATCAATCATTTTTTTTTAAAGAAAGTGGAACAGTGAGAGAGAGGGAGGAAGAGAGAGAAACAACTTTATTTAGTTTTACACATGGCCTTCGTTGCTCCAACACTCAGTTGTGTACGTGGTGTTGGGGTTCGAACTCGGGTTCTCACACTTGCTAGGCGAGCGCCGTAATCACTGAGCCAATGCTCCAGCCCATCAAAAAATATTTAAGTAATGTTTTGTTCAGTTTTTCATTGCTGTGACTAAAAGACCTGACAAGAACAGTTTTAGGACAGAAACTTTATTTTAGGATTCACAGTTTCAGAGCTCTCCATCCATAGACAGCTGTCTCTATTCCTTGGGGCTCAAGGTGAGGCAGAACACCATGGCAGAAGAGTGTGGCGGAAGAAAGTGGCTGAAGGCATAGCTCCAGGAAGCAGAGGAAGAAAGCATGAATTTCACCAGATACAAAACATATAAAGAGTATGAATCACCTCTTCCAGCCACACCCTACTAGCCTACACCTACCACCCACTCAATCCCTATCAGAGGATTAATTTCCTGATTGGGTCAAGGCTCTTATAATCCAATCATTTCACTCTCAACCTTTGCATAGGATCACATATTGAGCATCTGGGAGACATCTTTCATCCAGATCATAAGAGGCAATCACTAATAATTCAACTGTAAATGCCCAGTTATAAAATAAACAGTAGAAATTATTCTCCTTAACAATAAAAATAAAAACAAATAATGACAGGAGAAACTTTCTCATTACCAAATTTGTTCAGAGAATAAATCTTACTTAAGCAAAAATAAATTTGTTAATATTTTAATATTTATATAAACTTTCTCTTTAAATTATTTTTGTTCTACTTTAAAATTTAGTATTGAAATTCAGCCATTTACTATTCTGTGAGGAAGTTTTAGAATTTTTGTGTTGTTGTTGTTATTGTTTTTGTTTTTGTGTTTCTGTGGATGGAACCCAGGGGTTTGAACATGCTAGGCAAGTACTCTACTATTGAGCTACATCCCTGGCCCTATGAAGAAACTTTGGCTATATACTACACTTTTTCAAATGCTCTGCTTTTTTTAATTGCTTTGAAATTAACTAGAGCTTTTAATAAATTTTTAAGCTTGTTTTTGGGCTTTCAACTATTCATCATAGGAAATTGTGCACTATGTGTAAATGTAACGTCTACCACTTTTATTTATAGTAAATATTATTTTTAAAAGAGAAAAGAACAATGAGAGAAAGAGAAGAGAGAATCAATTGTTATTGAGTTTTTCACATGTCTTTTGTTGCTCCGACCCTTAGTTGTGTATGTGGGTGCTGGGGTTTGAACTCCTGTACTTATACATACTGAGAAAGCACCATACCCACTGAGCCACCACTCTAGCCCCTGTAAATATTAATTTTTGTGACTTAATTAAAAGATATTTTTTAAAAAGCATGCTCTGGTCACTTGAGAAGAATTGGTGACTCATGTACAGTAGAATTAGGGAATGGGTTTGTAAGGGGATATGATATTCCCATTTAAAATTTTATTAATTAATCTTATTTAGCACATTTTTACTTTTTAATCTTTAAAAAATCATAGTATTTATAATCCAAAATTGTTAAATTAGTTTAAAAAACAAATAAAGCTACATTAATAATTGTTCTTACTGATATTAATTATAAAATAATATTGTTAGTAGCAACAAAAGTGAAGATTAATATGCATTTTAAGAATTAATGCCTCTGATTTATGAGTTTATCAATAAAGTGTATTAAAAGTAGTCTGATGAAAGGTAGAAACTTTGTATGTAATACATGAGAGAGAATACACTCACACTTTATTTTTATTTTCACAAATTTATTTAATAAACTGAATTTGTTTCTTATAATCTTGCCTGACTATAAGAAAAATTTTCTATTACACCATCTTCCTGCTTTGTTCTCAAACTGTTAGTAAATAGAATATTTCACAGCATGTTAATAATAATGAGGGCATGCTCAACAGAATCCCTAGAAATAAAAGCTAGGCATTATTCTTCTTCAATACTAATTACCATTATAAACATAAATTCATTTTCAACAGAATTAGTAAACATATAGGGTCTCATATCATATTGTGTACCTTTCTGCCACCTGAACAACTTAGAACATATGTTTATCTCATTTCTTCATAACATTAACTCATTGCTGTGTAGTACATAGTGATCTGCAACAATAAAATCATTGAAAAACATTTTGAAAAAATAAATGCATTTTCGTAATTTTGTCCATATTTCTGGTGCTAGCAATGTATCTTCACTTCTTTTCATGTGAAAAATGAAATGTATTTCTAATTTACCACTTATGTTATCTTTATTAAAGCATCCTATGTAGTAAATATTATTCACCCAGTATATGAAGTCTTGATTTACCTAATTGAATTAAAATTATATAAAATCTAGATTTGGGCATTAAAAAGATCAGAAGTAGAAAGATCAATTAACTAATTATGTAAAAATCAGAAGAGCATTATATCAGTATTTTTAAAAAAGTTATCATTTATGGAGTAATTACTACACATTTATCTAAGCATTATCTATCAATATTTCATAATTGAGCAGAATTTGAATTGTGGTCTATCTGAAATGTAATCTGATTTTGATCTAAGAAATTGCCTTCTTTGCTTATTGGACACCAAATGGCCATGTAGTTCACCCTTCTTTTATATTTTGAGTAGGAATTCAATGAAATTAGAATTAATGAGAGAATTAGTGGAAATGAAGTTATACTTTACATGTTTTGTTTTTCCAGAATTCAACTCATGGAATAAAGACCAGATATAATGAAATGTTTATTGAATGTGCCATAAGAACTGACAACTTAATCAGTTCATCTAGCTCTCTTGCAGTATTCATCTAGATTGCTGTGTGTGTGAGAGAGAGAGAATTCTGGTGAAACAGATGATTTTGTGCAGGGCAGTCATATTTAATTGAAGAAAAAGTAACTACAGCAAAAAGATCATAACGTTATGCTCATCTGCTTTATCAATACAGTAATAAATTACACCAGGGCTAAGATCAGTTGAGGAAACTACTGATTTTGGGTTTGATCTCGTGCTTTCTGTCCCACAGCTCTCTTAGAATCTCATAAACCCCTTCCCTCATGAACAAGATTAGCAAGTATCATTATGTTCATACTATTACTTTATAGGACATTTGTCTATTTTCTTCTTCAATCCTTCATGAGAATTCCAGGATGGCTTTTTCAGCAATTAAAAATAGAGAGGTGCTGGAGCAGGGGCTCAATAGTTACAGCACTTACCTGGCATGTGCGAGGACATGGATTCAAACCCCAGCACTAGGTAATCAACGAAGTGTCAGAGCAATGAAAGCCACGTGAAAAACTAAATAAAATTGATTCTCTCTTTCTTTCTTTCTCTCATTATCCTTCTCTCTCAATTAAAAACATAATAGAGAAATATTGTCAATATTAAAAATAAAACAATATAACCTGCTAATATTTGGCCTTCAAGCATGTGTGATTCCACTATTACTGTATTACTCACACTCTGTAGTGTTTAGAGACTTAATTCACTTAGTAGAAATCAATTTGTAATTTGGGAATGTGGAAAATAAGTGGAAGATTAGTTCATCAATGATAAAAATCTGAAGGGAAGTTATACTCTGGGACAAGGTAATTAGTGCAATTATTTTGCCAGACTGTCCCAGTACTAGATCTCTATGTACAGGAAAGAATTTTGAAATTAGTGTGTTCTCATGGGACAGTTGCTAAAGGACAGAAAGGTTGGAGTATTTAACTATTAACAGTACAATTAGAAAAGGTGTGAGTAGAGAAAATTAGAATATGATCCTACTTGGTTAGCATCAAAGTTTCTAAAAACTGTCTATATAATACATACAATTTAATTATGGAAAATACATAAACAATTGTTCCTTGAGACCCTTCACAAGAATTGTTCCATATCCAGTCAAAGCATTCAATTTAGTCAAGGGTGTGAAATAGTCTCTGGTCAGTGAGTTGGAGAAGTTTTTCGTGGACTTCCTCCCTCATTTTTGGTTTTCCCTTCAGTGGTTTCAATAACCTGGCTGGAGGATGGTTTTAAAATACTAAAAAGAGGGTCTGGAGTGGTGGCTCAGTGGTTCCGGCACTTGCCTAGCACACACCAGGACTCGGGTTCAAACCCCAGCACCACATATACAACTAAGTGTTGGAGCAACAAAAACCAGACAAAAAACTAAATAAAATTTATTCTCTCTCTCACTATCCTTCTCTCTCTTAAACAATACTAAAGAGAAATCTTCAGAAATAAATATTTTATAAGTTCAAATTTGTGAGCCAGAGTAGTGTGACGATGTCTGGTGCTGCAGGAGATATACAGGAATGGCAATCATCCTTTTGTCCTTTGTGTCCATACTGAGCAGATCACCATCCTCTGTCACCTGTCAGGTGTGTAGGGCCTCAGATTGGTGGTTGTGGTACCACATTTCTGGTGTTCAAGTGACCCTTGTTTCATTTAGAAATTACTCTTAAGTGTCCCATTAATGTTCCTGGCAATTCAAATATGCCAAAGAGAAGTTGTAAAGTGTTTCCATTGAGTGAAAAGGTTAAAGTACTATATGATATTTTCATAATGGTTGCGTTCACATAAATTTTATGACAGTATATGGTAATAATTGTTCTCTTTTATTATGTAACTATAAATTGTCCTCCATGTTAACAGGGGACAGGACTACTGTGCCTTGAGGGTATTGTGCAACACAAAATACAAAAGTGCTTCTGTCCTCAGACCTGGGTAAAACTCACCTTGCTAGACCTTCTAAATGATATGCCAGCTGTGGAATTAAGACCATCCTGAGCACGTAACATCAGCACCTCCACCAAGAGGATGAATTAGTGAAGTAAGAGGACACAACTAGAATGGCATCATCCTTCATTGTCTCCACAATGAAGAGGAGTACTTGGAGGAGTACTTTCTTCCTGGCACGGTTTACACTCTCACCATCAGACATTGATAGTGGGTACTCTTATGAATAAGTCACCTTTTTGTTAGACCAAAGATGCTAAAAGAATGAAAACATAGCATTTCCCATAGCACTACAATAGAAACTACTATGTACTATTTAATAACTACTCTCTCTAAGTCATCTCCCTACGTTTTTATCTGCCTAGTTACAATTCCTTTGCAAAAGAATATCTTCTATGCAAAATAGGAATCACATTTCACACAAGAGATTTTGCATGTTATCTTAATAAAATTGGATCACACTATTCATATTGGCTTACACATTGCCTCATCTCCCCTAAAAATATTCTATATCTTTTTATGTGAATAAACATAACTGCCTTATTTTGTTTCCCTGAAGATTGCCTAGCATTTAATAGTGTGAATATTTCATGGTATATGTAGTCATTTGTTTTTTTGAAAAACACATACATTTTCTGCACAGGTTGCTTAAAAATACTACATTGTCTATGCTTGTGCATATGTGTTCTTTTGGCAACAAAGAATACATCTGATTCTTCTACTAATGTCTTACAAATAATGCAACCTATCTGCTTTTCAGAATTTTGTCTATATTTTAACTATAAAATTTTTCTCATGTACTAATCTACATTTTTCATTTTTAAGATGGCTGAGAATAATTTCATATATTCGCCATTTTCATATTTTCCTTGATGAATTGCATCCTGTTTTCCTTTAGATTGTTCTTGATAGTTCAGGCACAGTATGCAAGAAATTGTCAGTCAACAGTCACTTGCTTCTGCAAGAAAGGAGTAGGTGAACTGATTTGGACACTCAATAAGGACACTACTTACAATTCCTAGTCAGTAATCTGCACCAATGATTGTCTCACCTTCTCATAACACATTCAACATTCAAACAAATCAGTAACTTCAAAGAACAAAGGAGAAATAAGCAATGGTCAGACTAAGAAGTACTTGTAAAGTACATTAAATCATATTGAGCATTTTGGCTGTATTGTGTGAACAATCAAAATGTATGGAGTTATATGTCATGAATAGGTGATCAATTTAAAAGTTCACACATTAGAGCCAGGTGCTGTGGTGCCCACCTCTAATCCCAGCAACTCAGGAAGCTGAGGCAGGAGAACACAAGTTCAAAACGACTTAGTGAGCTTTTAAGCAATTTGTTAAGACCCTGTCTAAAAACAAAATATAAAAAGGTTAGATTTGTGGCTTATTGTTTAAGTTCTCTGGGTTCAATGCCTGGTATCAAAAAACAAACAAACAAGCAAACACAATAAAAGTTTACGCATGGCATAAAAATAGTGAATGGATTAGATAAGTAAGATGGGAAATATGATGGTCAACAAGAAAAGTATGCATGTTAAATTAAGTGGATTTAATTATGCTGGAATGAAATGGAGGCTGAGAGAATTGTACTGACTTCAAGGAGAAGACTTTGGGTATGGATGATAGAGAAAGAAAAAAATTAAAAATGCTTGACCTCACAAATACACAAGGTTAGTTAGTGTTTACTAAACAGAAAACATTCAGAAGACTATGTGACATAAATTAAATGGGCTGAATTAGGAGGTACTGATGTGAGGTATGGCTGAATGCTGCTTTCTTATTCAATAGGAAAATATATATTTTTATGCATAAATCCTGACTTTTATCTTTAAAGAAGTATTGGTGGTGGTGTCATTTTGTATCAGAAGACAAAACTAGACCCCATTCAATAATTTAGGTATATTTATAGATTATATTATAAGGCTGAAGCAGAGTTTATATTTTACATGAAGCATGCTTTATTATTATCTTTTTTATAAAATCACCATTCAAATGACTTTCTTTGATAATTGAATAGTAAAAGTTAAAGTCTTAAGGGGTCCAAATTATTATCTTTACAGAAGAATTAGCCAAAAGTTCTATTTTTTTTCCTAATGGCTTTTCTTCTTTGATTACTATTTGCAATTCTAATTACTGTACTTAATTTGTTAAATCAACTCTCTTTGAAAAAAGGGATTATGCTTATATTCAGTGATTTTCTTCTCTAATCTTATTGAATATGAAAAGCTTACATTTCCATTCTGCTTTCAACTCAATGTTGTAACATATTAAGCAACACATAGCATTTCTTAAGAACTGAAAAATTAATGTTAAATCTCACTAAAATATTTCCAATACAAAGAAGGAAGGAGGAGGGGAAGAAAGGAAGAAAAGAAGATGGAAGGAAGGAAAGAAAGAATAGGAAAAAACAAATCAAATTGGCCTTTAATAGTTTTTAACAGAACTATGCTTCATTCGAACTCCTCTGGAACATCAGATTTGTATCCCAGGGTGCAGTTAAATATTTCACAAAAAGGAATAAAACAGATCAAAAGCTTTCTTTCCAAAATTAAAATGGAAGAGATCAATGAGAAGGGTTTCTTCTTGCAAATCCCTTGCTTTAAAGTTCATCATTCCATTTTGCTGTCAAATTATAGTAGCCTTTGAGAATTTGATGCCATTTATGCTCAGTCTTTCATTTACCCTTGATTTTTAAATAGTGTTAACCCTATTTCCCACTGTATCTACCTCACATTTTTAATATTTTTATTCTCAATAAATTCTCTGCAGAAATTATGCATTTATGGATTTTTCTTTGTCAATATATTTCAGTTTTGTTTTCTTTCATGAGCCCTGATAAACTTTTTTCATATTTAAATGATAAATATGCTTAGTGTTTGTTTGAATCACTGATGGAGGCATGCGGAGGAGTTTCCTTGTAAATTTTTATGTTGTTTTGTACTGAATCACCTTCAGAACAGTTGACTAATGACAGGATTAAAGGAGTTCACAGTGCATTGTATTCTTACTATATTGTCATTTAACTGTGGCAACACTTTAGCTCATGCCTCTTTAGCAAGTCAAGATCTCACCCACTATTCAGTGCAATGTGATAAAAAGAACAGAGCAAAAGTGGGCCAGCGAGCCAGCTGGTACTGGGATGCTTCAGTTCTCCCAGCATCAGAGGCCACCTCCACTCTTCTCGACATGGGCAGGGGCTTTGGCACATTGTGGATTCCTGGACCTGAGTGCATTTCCCTAAAGCTCCTGTACCCACAGAAGTGGGGAAGGGGTCTCTTAAGGGTTAAGTTTCTTTGTTAATTTGTCTACATTCACAAATTTACTCTTCATTTGAATAATGAGAAAAAGGAGATAAACTTGCAATTTGTCCATCAGAGGACATTGGCCCTGGCTTATGTTTTTCTGATCATAATGGAGTCTAAGACCCAAAGCCCTTTTCTGCTATCTCTTTTATTTCATCCATAAAGATCTTATATATATATATATATATATATATATATATATATATATATACACATACTGTGTGAAATTACAGAAGTGTTCACAAAGCACCACTGACTGAAATGTATCTTCAGCATATTTTCAATAGCAGGGTATCTTTTTATTATTAAAAATGCATAAACTTGGGGTTGAGGATTTAGCTCAGTGGTAGAGCACTTGCCTAGCATGCACCAGGCCCAAGTTCAGTCCTTGGCCCTGAAAAAAAAATGCATAAACTTAATTTTTCCCCTCATTTTATGGTAATACTGTGGTAAAACTGCAGTCCTTGTTAGATTCATCTCTCGGAAAACTCCGTCAGTGTAGCATGATCTGACTGGTGAAAGACAACCACAGTAACCAGTGTCATTTGCATAATTCATCACAAGTGATTCCTTAATTATACAGTTAACCTATAACCTTCCCTCCAAACAACGTCACTTCCTCTCTCCATACTCAGGCCAATCAATTCCCTTTCCTTTTCTTTCACTGAGTAAAGTGCAGACCAGAACAGAACTCTCACCAGCGCCTTCATACCATCCATTCAAGGAGTAACCTCTATATCCCAAACTTTTCCTTACCTCCTATTCTTACAGCTGCATCCTGTGTCCCTGTCTAGGGCTAACTCTCCTACCTCTAACCTACTTCCTCTTTGGCTTATTCTATCCATTCTTATGGCTTTAAGTGCCCTTCCTAGGTAGAACCCCCCCCTTTTTTCGTATTTCTGAGAGCTTTACACTGAATCCTTTCTTAGTGTTCTCAAAAAGATAAATAATCAGTATTTACAATTTATAACACAAATTACACTCTGCCTTTTCAACCCCCAAATCTGATTCTCCCACCATGATAGGCAAATGGCACTTTGATCCTTTCAATAGTTCATCATTCTCTTACTGTTTTATCTAATTTTTTTTCTCCTCTGACATTCAATCTGTTAGCAAAACTGTTGGTTCTGCTTTAAAACAAGTAGACTCTAATAGTTTTCAAAACAAACATCCAAGTCCACTTCCTACCTATCTTTGTCTTTGCCGTCTTTCCTGTTTTCTTTGTTTTTTTTTTTTTTTTCCTTTCTCTACCTGTCTTGGATATCTGGGTGACTTTTAAAGTGGTCCTTAGACCCTTTCAGCATATTCACAACAGAGAAGTCTCAGTACTTCTTTAAAGAGCTGATGTTGTAAAGTTATTTATTTCCTTCGATAACTTTGAATTCCAAGTGTGAGATGTCTAAGCATTTTCAATAGCCTATAAACGCTTATGGGATTAGGTTCCTCTTACCTAGGATCTCATCTCCTACAGTCTCTCCCTAGATCATGAGCTACAGAATGGATATCAGACTTTGTTCTGCTTCTCACAGTTTTTAAGTTTTTAAAAATAGCTATGGGACAATCACAGGGTTAGAAAATTGTAGTGAAATAGAATAGTTCCCTCCTGAAAGCTATCTGGTGTAACAAAAATATCCTTAACTTGCTCTATGTAGGATTATAACATTTGGTCATCCCATTCCTAGTTGTACTAAGGTTAATCGCTTGGTTAATCAGATCTGTATATTGAAAAGTGGTTTTCCCCTTTGATATTAGTAAGTTATGGGTATTTTTACTACCATATGTGTATTAGGACCCAATCAGGATGGTTTTATAGAATAAGAGATTTATGGTAGAATTTAGGCATTGCATCTTTTGGGGAGAAACTGGGGAAATAATGGCCTAGAACAAGAATTTGGAGGATCAAAGAAAAGTAATAAATGAACCCATCAGAAATACTGGTATGTAAAGAACATAGCTATGGTAGATTAAGTTTTCCCATTAGCGACACTCAAAGCACATAAGCACTTGCTTCAAGGAACTAATAGAAAATGTCTTTTCAAATTCATTCATATGATTTTTTAAATAATGTTTTTGTTCTTTTTTCAACTGTAGGATTTATATGGCCATAGAGCATAATCATTTTCCCCTGAATTTTATATCCCTGTCTTGGCAGAGTATCCAGTGCTTATATTGTTCTTTGAATAAATTAAATTATTTAAATGTCCAGGTTTCATTTCATACACGTGTACAACGGGAAATAACAAGTCTAACTTTTAAGTATTGATGTAGGAATTAAAAACAATAAGAGGATTAAATTGTAGCAGTGCCCAGCTCATAAGTACAGAAGGTAGGTAAATCATTTAAGATCTCATAATTGCTTTTTAAGACTGACATTAAATCAGTGTGAACCTAATGAATATTACTATGTCACAGCATTGTACTAAAGATTGAAGAAAGAAGTATTTTAAAATATCCAAAAGTATACCATTATTATCATGTGGAGTAGTAAAAACTGTATGGGGTTAGGCTAACAGAAAAGGAGTTTTTAATTCTCCCTCCTTGACTTACCAGTATTTCAACGTTTGTAAATTACTTATAATGACTGAATTTCAGAGTCCTTTTATTTAATTATTTTTTGTTTAAAAGTTGAAAAATCATACTTATTAACAATGGTTGTTGTAAGGATTATATGAATTAATATTTATAAATCTCTTTGTCCTAAGGAAGATACCAAATTTGTTTTTTTTCTATTTTGTATAGGGAAAAATCGATCTTTGAATAAAATAAACTTAATTAGCATCCAACACATTCCATAATTTACATTTTAAAGAATTTTTTTGTACAATTCAAATTTAATTTGTGTATTGCCTACACATTTTCTAAGGTACAAAAAGTTAATATTAAATACCATGCCCATAGACTAAAAGTAGTTTAATAAACTGAAACAAAGTAAAAATTAATCAAATAACTTTTTTGTGTGTAGATAGAGCAAATTTAGCAAATGAGGAGTAGGCTAACTTATAACACATGAAATTTTACCACCCCAGGAACTAGTCATCATACTCCTATTAATTTTAATGGAGACTGAATACCCAACATGACAGACTGCATGAAACTGTGTGCAAATGATGACATTTCACAACTCATTCATAAAAACCTCTTGAGCAATCTATGTGTCATTTGAAAGAATATGTCAGTACGGTTTCAGCTAAACCTAATGGCATTTTAAAAAACTTTTATATCTTTACTTAATGATTTCTTCCAGCAGTATAAGTATTAATAGATTATCAAATTGAAAGATGTTTGTCCTGACCTTCACATAGCTCCATTTCTCTGGTGGCTTAATGTTTTTTTCCAAGTACTGGTAGTTCATTAAGTAATTTCTCATCCTCTATGATTCCATGTGGCCTTTGTCACAAGACAAATGAAAGATCAGTTGAAGGGTGAGATCCAAACAAAAGTAGAGACAATATTCTCTGTTTTCTTCTGATGTCTTAGTTCATAATTTCTGAAGAGAAAAGCATTCAAAGGTTTCAAATTCATACTTTTTCTGAGCAACTTTTGTTCAATTGTTAGATACTTAATGGAAGATTATATATATATATATATATATATATACACACACACACACAAATATGCATACGCAAACATACATACAATATCTACTTATATATGTGTATTCCTGTGATTCAATATTTATGTTCATGTGTATAATTTTTAAAATAAAAAATAAGAAATAAAAAAATGAAAATTAAAAAATAAATAGAAATTAAATGACTGGAATACAGAAGTATGGCATATAAGAATAAATATACAATGGAACTTTGCAATACATTCTTCAAAATGGTATTTATTATGCAAATGGCTAGCTCAATATCTTGGATATAGTAGAAAAGAATATATTAAAAGATATATGAGAGGATAATTCAGCTGAGCAGAGCTGTGATGAGAAATACAACAAAGTTAGATATGCACTCAACCCTGGGAGTTCAGAGTTTAGAAAAAATCAGAAAGGAAGAAGCCCACGAGAAGGACATCTACAATAAAAGAAATAAAATCATGCTAAGTAAATTCATAAGAAATTTATTGGAGTTTAGTTTGAAAATAAATATAGGAATATACATATAGAAAACTAGCACACTGAGAAGTCCAGGGCCAGTTTAACTTTACAAAGCAAGGAAGTGTAGGAGAAAGCATGGTTGAAGAAATCTTGACCCCACAGTGAACAGACATTTACCTAGTCAGAGTCTGACTCAGTAAGAATGAGTCCAGGCATAGAATATGGACTCATAGAGTTGACTCTGAGCTCTTTAAATGAGTACCTTTGGGACTTTGGACTTATTCTCTGTGTCTGGTCTGCTTCATTTGCACATTAATAGCACTATGTGTTATTAAGAGAGTCTATAGAATGGCACACTTGTAACAGTGTTAAATGCATGGTAAAAGGGGATTTTGTTGTGGGCTTTCCTGTTTATTGGTAAAGATACCAACTTAGTTGATTATAGTTGGAAATAACTTATAACTTCATAGTCCAAATTTATTCACATATCAATTCTAGTATGGTCTTTATTTCCTTTTCACACATCTATCACCTTGCATTCTCATATTCCTGATTATTTTTACTGCTTAATGAAGGTTGCCTTTTATTTTAATATATTTTTATTCATTCAAGATAGTCACACATTTAGGAGAGAATCATTGTCATACAATGATGAATACATGCGTAATGACCAAGCAAGCCAAGGCCGATGCCAGTTCATGGTCTTACACCTTTGGATTCCCCCTGATCCCATGTTTCCCCCTACTTTACTCCTGTTCTAACTGGGTTTCTCATGGAAGTCGAAGTTTCCCCACTGAGTTGATAATCCCCATACTCCCTCCCTCCAGCTGTCTTGATATCCCTTCTCTTCCTACCCCCCTGCTCTCCCTTCATATCACAGCTTATCGTTTTAAAAAGCAGAGGAAAAATTTAGCCCAGAATCACTTATCTTTCTCCAGAGAATTTTTCTGATTGTTTCAGGCAAGAAACAAGAGAGTTTAGTCATTCCTGATCACTTTAGTCTAATTATAACAATTGAGATATTTTGAATCTTGGCTTTAGGCTCTGTCAAGCCACTATTTCAAATAACTTTCATTATAGAGAGTATCATTTAAGAGACCCAATTTGAAAACAGGCAGTGTTTATTAGGGACACATTTGGCAAAAATTTGTGGTGTGATCAATAGGTCTATTCCTGAATTCAGTGTCTCTGCTATTTCTTCCCTTATTGCTAAATGTTCCCTAGGATAAGCTACTCAAAATATTGGGAAGGCTTTTTGTAATTCTGATCTTGAGTCTTTGATTCCGTCACTTTTCTCTAGTTTTCAACTTAATCTCAGTTGGATAGTTTTGCATACCGTACTCCACCAAGATCAGAAGTAAACATTTGAGGTAGATTTTTTTTTATATAAAAAGAGAAATATATTGAAGAAAACTAGTTTTTTTCTTTTCTTCTTACAATATTGCTTTGTTTCACAGAGCTACAATTAAAAAAAGAACAAACTCATTGTCTTAAAACAAAAGAGAATTGAAAAAAAATAAGACAGACCACAGATTGGTAGACAATACTTAATGAAAACATATTTAATGAAATAATGTTATTCAAAATTTAAAGAATTCTTTTTATTGTTCTTTTTTTATTTGTTGAATATGGACATATAATTAAGGGAGACTCATTATCAAGCAATCAAGAACAAATGTATATTCACATAGCAAGCCAAGGATGATGCCATTCCATGTTTTTCCCACTTGGGTTCCCCATGGTTCCATGTTACCCAATTAAACCCCTGTGTTAAATGGACTTCTCATGGAGGTCAGAGGCTTGCCTCTGAGTTGATTCCCCCATACTACCTCCCTCCAGTCTCCTTGATATCCTTCCTATTCCCTCCCAACCTTCCTGCCCCACTCCCTATGTCTCCCAGCATCCTAGGCAACGTTCCTCCAGTTCCTGTAAAAATTCATACATATTGAGGTTATTATTAGCTGAGTCATCCATCATAATGTTTCTAGTTGTATTTTAGCATCTGCAAATGAGAGAAAACATTTGGCCCTTGAATCTCTGAGATTATAATCTTTCACTTAGCATAATTTTTTTTCCATTTCCATCCATTTGGCTACAAAAGCCATAATATCATTTCCTCTAATAGCCGAGTAATATTCCATTCTATATATTTACCAAAGTTTTTGAAACCACTTGTCAAATGAGGGGCACCTGGGTTGGTTCCATAATCTAGCTATAGTAAATTGAGCTGTTATAAACATTAATGAAGCTGTATCTCTATAGTAAGCCAATTCTAGGTCTTTTGGAAAGATACCCAGGAGTGGGATAGCTGGGTCAAGAGGTGGTTCCAACCCTAAGCTTTTGAGGAGTCTCCACACTGATTTTTAGAGTGGCTGAACCAGTTTGCAGTCCCACCAGCAATGTGACAATGTTCCTCTTTTCCCACCCCCATTTCAGCATCTATCATTGTTCATATTCTTCATTTTTGCCTCTCTGACTGGAGTGAGGTGCAATCTCATTGAAGTTTAGGTATGCATTTCTGTTATTGCTAATGATGTAGAGCATTTTCTAACATATTTATGGGCTTTCTGGTCTTCCTCAACTGAGAAGTTTCTTTTTAGTTCTGTAGCCCATTTATTGATTAGATTATTGGTGATTTTGGTGTTTAGTTTTTTTTTTTTAATTTCTTTGTATATTCTGGATATTGGCCCTCTGTCCAAGGTGTAGCAGACAAAGATTTTCTCCCAATCTGCAGGATATCTCTTGACACTCTTCACTAATTCTTTAGCTATTGAAAAGCTTTTTAGCTTAACTGCATCCTATTCATTTATTTGACTTTTCTGCTTGCATCATGGGAGTTTTGTTAAGGAAGGTGGTGCCACCAACCCCCGTGTCATGTAATGTTGATCCTACTTCTTTTTCAAGCAATTGTAGATTTGCTGGTTTAATATCCAGATCTTTGAACCATTTTGATTTAATTTTTGTGCAGAGTGAAAGGAAAGGATCCAGTTTCAGTTGAGTACACATGGCTGTCCAATTTGTCTAACACCATTTGTTGAACAGGCTATCATTCTTCAACACTCTTTTCACCCCCTTTATCAAATATCAGAGAGTTAAAGATATGGGGGTTCATCTCAGAATCCTCTATTCTTTTCCATTGGTCTTCAGTTCAGTTTTCATATCAATACCATGCTGTTTTTTTTTACTATTGCCCTAGAGTACAATTTCAGGTCAGGAAATGAGATACCACCTGTTTCCTCCTTCTTGATGAGTAATGTTTTGGCTAATCTGGGTTCTCTGTTTTTCCATACAAACTTGAGGATTGCTTTTTCTATATCTGTGAAGAATGACATTGGTATCTTGATGGGGATTGCATTAAATCTGTATAGGGCTTTGGTTAGAATGGTCATTTTGATTATATTAATTTAGCATAACAATGAAAATGGAATATTTTCCCATCTACTCAGGTCTTCTGCAATTTCCTTTTTAGTGTTTGATAATTTTCATTGTAGAAGTCCTTAATATCCTTTGTGAGGTTGATGCCCAATTATTTTATTGTTTTGGAGAAGATGGTGAATGAAACAGATTTCCTGATTTTCTTCTTCCATGGACTTGTTGCTGGAGTAAAGGATATATGGTGATTTATTGGTGTTGATGTAATAGCCAGCCAATTTTTTCAAATTGCTTATGAGCTCTAGAAGTCTTCTGTTCGAGCTTATTGGGTCTTCTAGGTACACAAACATATCATCAGCAAATAGAGACAACTTGACTTCCTCTTTTCCTATTTGATTTCCTTCTCTTGTTTGATAGCTCTGGCAAGGGTTCCAAGGGCTATATTGGACAAGAGTGGTGAAATTGGAAAATCTTGTCTTGTTTCTGAATTCAGTGGAAATGCTTTCAGTCTTTCTCCATTGAGCATAATGTTGGCTATGGGTCTGCCATAAATGGATCTTACATAGTTAAATTATTTTCCCTTGATCCCTATCTTTTCCAGGGTTTTGAGGATAAAGTGGTGTTGAATTTTATCAAAGGCCTTTGCTGCATCAATTGAGATGATTATATGATTTTTATCTTTATTTCTCTTTAAGTGGTGAAATACATTCGTTGATTTGTATAAGTTGAATCATCCCTCTTGGAATGAAGCCCACTTGATCATGATGTATTATCTTTTTAATGTAATTTTGGATCTGATTAGGTAGAATTTTATGAAGGATTTTTGCATCTATATTCATCAGGGACATTGATCTTTAGTTTTCTTTTATTGTTGTGTCTTTGTTGGATTTTGGTATCAGTGTAATATTTGTTTCATAAAAAGTGTTTGGTAGTGCTCCCACACTTTCAATTTCATGGAAAAGCTTAAGGAGGATCAGTGTTAAGTCTTCTGTGAATATTTGGTAGAATTCTGCTATACATCCGTCCAGTCCTGGGCTTTTCCTTTTTTGGAAGACTTTTGATTGCTGCTTCAAATTCACTACATGAGATAGATTGGTTTATATTTTCAATGTCCTCCGGTATTAATGTGGGGAAGTTGTATATGGCCAAGTATCTGTCCATATCTTGCAGATTATCAAACTTGGCAAATATAAATTTTCAAATTAAGTACTGATATTCTTCTGGATTTTGATTAAGTCTGTGGTGATATCTCCATTTTCATCTTGGATTTTTTTGATACGCTTCATTTCATTCTTCCTTTTGGTGAGATTGTCAAGGGGTCCATCGATTCTGTTTATGTTTTCAAAGAACCAACTCTTTGTTTTGTTGATAATTTGTATTTTTTTGTTCTCAATTTCATTGATTTCAGCTTTGACTTTAGGTATTTCCTGTATTCTATTAGATTTGGGGTTGGATTGTTCCTCTTTTTGTAAGTATTTGAGTTGGACCATAAAACTATTTATTTGGGCTCTTCCTTGATTTTTGATGTATGCACTCAATGCTATAAATTTACCTCTTAAGAATGCCTTCATACTATCTCAGAAATTTTGATATGTTGTTTCCTAATTCTCATTCATTTCCAAGAATTTCTTTATTTCTGCTCTCATTGCTTCTTTTATCCATCCTTCCTTTAAGAGGGTATTATTCAATTTCCAAGTATTTGAATAATTTCTGTTGTTTTTCTTGTTGGTTTCTAAGATCATATCATTGTGGTATGACAGGATACATGTGACTATATCAACTTTTTTATATTTGTTAGAGTTAGCTCAGTGAACTAAGATGTAGTCTCTTTTAATGAAGGACTTGTGAGCTGCTAAAAAGAAGGTAAATTCAGCCAACTTAGGATAGAATATTCTGTAAATGACTGTTAAGCCCGATTGATTAATAGAGTTGTTCAGATTGGAGATATCTTTGTTGATTTTTTGTGTTTGATGATCTGTCTAGTGATGATAATAGTGTATTGAAGTTTCCCAGTATTATTGTGTTGAGATCAATGAGAGGTTTAATGACCTTGAGTATTTTTTCCATATATTTGGGGGGAGAGGTTGTAATTGGGGGCATAAATCTTAATTATTGTATGTCTTCTTAATGAATTATCCCTTTTAGTATGATGTAGTGTCCATCTTTGTCCTTTCTGACTAGTTTTAGATAGAAATTAATTTTATCAGATATTAGGATTGCCACCCCAGCTTGCTTTATGGGCCACAGGCCTGGTAGACATTTTGCCAACCTTTCACTTTCAGTCTGTGTCTATTTTTGAGTGTGAGATGTGTCTCCTTAGACAGCATGTTGTTGTATTTTGTTTTTTCATCCAGTGAGCCAATTTGTGTCTTTTAAATGGGGCGTTGAGAACATTCACATTCAGAGTTAGAATTGATATGGGAAACTGTTTCTCAAACTTTGTGACTATTGCTGAGCTTTGAGCCTTCTTGGGTATCTTTTGGTGTGTAAAGTGGGTATTAACACTCACTTGTTTAAGGGTTTCAAGTATTATTAACATTTTCTTCTGAATTAATGTCTTTGATTATATTCTGTAGCACAGGGTTTGTGTTCATGTATCTTGCTAGCTTGAGTTTATCATTAAAGTATTTAATGTCCCTGTCACATTTAAAGCTGAGTTATGCAGGGTATATTATTTTTGGTTGAAAAATTATTTTCTTTCAAGGCTTGAAAAATAATGTTTCAAACTCTTCTGGCCTTCATTGCTGATCTGACAATCCATAGTTATCCTAATTTCTTTGCCTGAATATGATTTGGGGTTTTTCTCAAACTTCTTTTAAAATTCTCTCTTTAATTTCTCTGTTATTCATTTTATATATGATATGTCTTGGTGAAATTTCTCATTTGATTAGCTCTGTTTTTGTCCTTTTAGCGTTTTGGATTTGGATTTTCTGGGTCAATTCTGATGTGAGGGAAATTCTCCTTTACAATTTTACTTAGAAGTTTCTTAATGACCCTTGTTTGCTGTTCAGAGTTTTCATCCAGTCCAATGACTCTCAGGTTATTTCTCCTTATCTCATCAAATGTTATTTGGAAGTTCTCGTCATTTATAGTAAGTTTCTTCTCTTGTCTGTCCTCCTTGAACTCGACATTGCTCAGCCTGTCTTCATTATCTGATGTACATTCTTCAAGAGCTGAGTTTCTATTTTCATTTGAGTTTACTCTGGTGTTAGTATCTTCCAGTGAAGTTTTGATTTGGTTGACAGTGTTTTTCAATTCTGATAGCTCTGCTACATCTCTTTTCAGGGTGTCTAACTCTTTATAAATATGGTTATATTTATATAAAAAAGTTAAAAATACTAAACATGGAATTGCTTCCTTATTTCCATATATAAGTTGTCTCTTATCTCTTGAAACTGATCTCTTTCCTTAATTAGTTTTTCAACTCTTTCACTGAGTTACTAATCACAATATTGATATAATTTTTCAGGTTTTCATCTAGGACCCCAACTGTGGAATCCTTGGATGGGAAACTGTGAGGTTGAAGAGGGGAATTATTTCTTCTTTCCCTCAATTTCAGATACAGGGGGTGTGTTTGAATACCAACCGTGAGTATTACTCTAGTAGGGGTTATTGGAGCTTCTTATGACTTTGCTTCATTGGGATGGGGTGCTATTTGGGAAGCTCAGATCAATAGCTGCCAGTCCAATCAGTGAGGAATTGAGAGTCTATAGGTGCATATATTAGACAATTTCAACTAAAACAGTCATAATGATGATTAGCACCTATAGGAGCAATTTTTTTCCATGAGAGCTCTCACAATATTTTATGATAGCAAGCAATTACCCATTTTGAAGGATGCCCTTTTCTTCAGTTAGCAGGGCTTCTGTAGGTGGAGAGAAGGAATGACTAGAGAGCCAAGGAAGTAAGGTAGGAAGGTAGTTTAGAATTCATTACTTAGAATAAAGAGCTAGAAGATTTTAGCACGGTGTATGATATTTAATTAGATATAAAGAAAAGATAGAAATGGGATATGAGTGGGGTAAAGACTGAGTGAACATGAAAGAGAACAGCATATACTTTAGGAATTGCCAGAGTACAGGGGAAGAAGTGATTAGTATGGAGCATGGTTCTCTTCAACTCATGAAGACTGAGGGCTAGTTTGTTATCATGACAAGTTTTCTTGGTCAGATTCCAATGTTATGGAGACAGCGGTCAATTTTGAGAAGAGACAGTGATAGCAGAAACCAACCACCAATACATACAAATGAACAATAACAACAAAAAATACATCCAAGAACACCATGTTCAGTAATAATAATAGAGCTAAAAAGGATAAAAAAATTTAAAAAAATCTTTCAAAAGTTAAAGGTTTATAAAGTTAAAAATACTAAACAGCAGCAGGAACCACAAAAAATAATAACAATAATTTTGGAAGGTTCTGAGTTTTTGCCCCTTAGGTCAGTGTGTGCCATGGGGGAATCATTCATATCTGCAATCTAGCTGGAGAATCTTCCCAGTTGAATTTGTCTGGGGTGGGGGTGGGGAGAGGAAGCTTGGTAATCTCTGATGGCCATGAGTTTTCCTAGAGGATCTCGCCAAATTTTTCTGCTGTAGAGGGATAGAAGACCCTGCCCTTTCCTGCTTCTTCTGAGAATAGAGTTCAGTACCACCTCAGTTGCACTCCTGGGCAGATTATTTTCTGCCTGACCACATTCCTGATTCTCTTAAGCCAGGGACCCAAGAGCTCTAGGCAGTCTAGTAGATCCTGGTGTAGATATATGGAACTCTGACTGTTCCAAGGAGGGTGGCCAGGCTGAATTTAGTTTCCCCAGAATTGCTGCTGCCACAGTCTTGGTTGCCTTGTGATCTTCAGAGGGCCCCAAGAGCTGCTGTGTGGAATTGTCACTGTCCCAACAATGGAAGACATGCATGAAGGAGGCTCCGGCCTAACTGGGTCAGTGTTTATGTGGTTCTCAATTGCAACCACTGGGGAGCATGGAAGCCCATTCTCACCTGAGGCTGGTGCAAGTCCCTGCTTTGTTTGAGAGTTACAAACAGCTTTTGGAGTAACTACATAAAGTGGACACCTTGGGTAAATATGCCCTACTGAGCCAAGTTCTGGTCACAGACTTCTCCTGTTCAGTGTGTAAGAGGGCAGGCAGGAAGCTACCATTTGCACATCCCACGAGCTGGAGAGGGGGTTCCCAGACCCACATAGCCCCCTGGGCAGAGGGCCAGGACACAGAGCACTTAGATCTGCTTCTCTGTTCGTCAAGACTGAGTTCCAAAATCCACAGGTAAACAATGGGTCTGGTTTCACTTTTGACAAAGGAGTGACCAGCTCCGCCCTCAGGGAATCTCAAGATGGTGGGCAGAGCCGGCGGGCTAAATTGCACAGAGGAACAGCTGTAGGTTCACTATTAGGAGCAATTAAATCTTCTCCAATGCTGGAGAATCAGCTGTTACAAATTTGAGTGCAGGAGTCTGTTTGGGCATTACCAGCTGTGTCCAAGTTAAATTACTCATGCCCTGCTTCCTCCCCACCAGGATAACTCCCTGCTCGCCAGCTGTGAAGCCACCAGCAATCAGAGCAGGCAGGACAAACTCACTGTTTAAATTCATTAATGCAAAGCTCTTTTCCTTTGGTATTAAAGAATTAGGGGAGACAAACTTTCCATACATAGTGAGCCCGGTCCTACCATTGGATACAGCATCCAATTCCTGCAGTGTGAATTTTTTCTCAGGAATGTCTGGGGATCACTGTCAGTATGTGTACCACATACTTCCCTATATAAAAAGTTCTTAACATTGAACAATAGGAAAATAAAAATTCCATGTAAATACATGCAAAATATCAAAACAGTGACTTAGCAAAGAAGATATGTAGACAGCAAATGAACATGCAAGAAGATATTTAACATATCATTAGGCAGTTGTAAATTAAAACACCAATGAGATTACCACATACCTATTAGTTTGTTTTTATTCTTGTTTTTGTGGTGCTGGGGATTGAACCAGTACTGGCATATATGATAGGCATACACTGCTGCTGAGGTACATGCCCAGCCCTGCATACCTATTAGAATGACCCAAATACTAGATATTAACAGTACCATATACTATTGAGAATATGGAACCAAGGAACAGTCATTAATTGCTGATGGGGATAGAAAATAGTACAGCCACTTTGGAAAACCGTTTTGGATCCAATTGGTTGACATACAATTGGATTCCAATTGTATGACAATCTGGAAATGGTGAAACTGGATAAAATAAAATTATTAGTTACCAATGTTTAGAGGTGAAAGAGGGATGGATCAGTGGAACACTGGATTTTAAGAAGAGTCAAACTATTCTGTGAAATACCATAATGGTGGATACATGTCATTAGAAATTTGTCTAAGCACATATGATATATAATATCAATTATAAAGCCTCACATAAGCTTTGGACTTCAGGTGTAAAGAGTTATCAACGTGAGTTCCTCAAGTGTAACAAGGATTTCATTGGTGCAATAGTGAAGGATGCTGTGCTTGTCTGCTTGCACATGTGGAAAATTGTTTTTTTTTTTTACTCAATATTGATGAGTCTAAATCAACTCTGTAAATTAAAGACTAGTTTGAAAAGAAGAAAAAGCATACAATCTTTTCATCCTAGTAGCAGGTAGTTGAAATATAGTTGTGAGCAGGGCCACACTGTCTCCTCTGGATCTAAGGCAGGTTCCTCTGCTACCCCTGCAGCCACTAGAGGCTCCATGTGTCCCTTGGTTTTGACTATTGAACTGCGCTTCTTGCCTCTGTCTTAATGTGGCTTTCTCTTCTGTGTCTGCTAGAAGAATACTTGTTATTAGATTTGGAGAACTCATCTTAAGGTCCTTAAGTGTACATGCAAAGGCCTTTATTCCAAGTAAGGTCAAATTGTACTTCTAAGGGGGTTGAATGTGTACGTATATGTTGAAAGATGATCTTTCATTCCACCTCAAATATGTTCAAAACATGTCACCCCCTGCAGGGTTCTGGAGCGGGGAGCGGCGGAATGGCCTCGGGGGATCTTAGCCGTTCCCCGGGGGGCCAGCAGGACTCTGGGAACCGGGCGCCGGCAGGACAGGGCTGAGGACTGGGGAAGAGGAGTTGCTCCATGCAGCGTTCCTGTGCAAGAAGCGGGCAGAACGACCTAGTGAGCTGTCCTCCGAGGTGCCGAGTTAGGGCGGGGATGGGGCGAGGAGTCGCTCCCCGCTGCACTCCAGAGCGAGGAATGGGCAGGGTGACTCAGCAAGCCTGAGCCATCCTCCAAGGGGCCTAGTTACGATAGGGATGGTGAAAGGAGTCACTCAAGCTGCACTCCAGAGCGAGGAACGGGTAGAACGACGTCGGGTCATCCTCCGAGGGGCTGAGTTAGGAAGGGTTGTGGAGCCGGGAACAAGGGGGCGAACACCGGCGGCTGGAACACGGGACCTGCATCTTCTACCGCTGCTGATCTGACGTCTCTGCTGATCTCTCCGGTTCTATGCATCTTCTCTGCTTTCTCCCTTCAGGACACAGCTGCTTGCTTTCTTGCTCTTCTCTGGCTACTGCTCCTTCTTTGGCTGTTTTTCCTTTGGCTGCTTGCTTCTTGGGCCGCTTGCTTTACCTGACTAGCTGCTACTCTATTTATCCATTACAACAGCCAATAGGGGTACAATGCAAACACCTTTCTCCAATTGTAACAAATGAGTGGGCCGAATAGCTTAGTCATGTGGTCAATTTGCTAATTACAAGCCAGCTGGACCCCTTAGAGTTGTTTACCACCAATTCTTCTAAAAGCCAGCTGAGCCTCATGCTCCCAACAAAAACATATTTTGAAATGATCTTAGATTTATAACTTTTTGAAGGAATCTGGAATTTTAATACTTAAGACATGAAATTTAAACAAAGTAATAAAGGATTTTCAATGCATTATTTGATATACAGTATTTTTAATAAAAATGGAAAAATCTAAGTAATACTAGTTCTTTTTTCATTCCTTTCAATTGATCAGCATTCAGTTTTTGACATTCAGAAATAAAATCCAATAAATATTAGTCAAAATGTTAGCTGTGAACAATCAGGACACAGTAATTCACATGCATATTTATAATTTCTTTGTCATTTTTTCTCCATAATTAAATCTTTAATCACACTTATTTGTTGCACATTTATTCTTTTGTCTTAAACATTCAAAAGGAAAGTAGCATTGACTGTAATGGACATATATTTCCTGATCCATGCTTCCTAAATAATGGTTCCATCTATTATATTTCTGGAAGAGAATTTCTTAAGAAAAGTCAGCACCCTGCCGATTCTCACCAGGCTAGCAGTTTACCAATGTTTGACACATGTTAAAAATGAGAGCTTAATGGGTTATAATTATGCTCTGGCTGTGTCTATGGGTAAGAGAATGGCTTCTACGAAGTCATACAAGATAACTCTCAAGCAAATGCAAAATAATTTTATAAAATAAAATTTAAAGATATTACTTAATAAAGGAAATGTACTAAAGCCTCAGTAATCTGAAGAAATATACAGAATGGTCAATTTAATTCAGAGAATGTACTAAAGACTTTGCATTACCAAACTTTGTATACTAATTCAAGATGAACACATATTGCTTTAAAGAAAAAAAAAATTCTAAGCAAATCTATGTCTTTTCCCTCTTCTTGAAAATATGGTAGTCTGCAAATCAAGAAGCAATTCAAATGGTTTTAAACATTTTAAAATCAATATTTTGCTTCACAGATGTAATCACGGTAACCTATTTTGAACATTTTTCTTTACGTTCTTCTTCCTCCTCACCCTGCGTAATATCTCTTGAAGTTCATCTCCACTTAAGAAGTGTCATAATTATGTGTTTTTATTCATATTTCTTTTGTGGATGCTATAATCTTTAGTTCACACATTTAAGAGTATTGACTAAGAGGCAAATGTGATTTAGCATAGTTGTCTTCCTTCCTTCTGGTCCCTGAAATGAGTCTATTACCAAATATATAAACTGATCTGTCTCTGTTCCTCTTTATGTCCCTGTGTCTCTCCCTCTCTCTGTACAGCCATCAATCATCTTCCCTACAAATTCTGTTTTTATTTTTGAAATTTCCAAATTCTGTCTCCTAAACTCAACAATAACATCTGATTCTAACAGTCCTTTTCTCTGCACAGAATAACGGAAAAACTACATGCAGTGCACTGGACACTAGAGAAGCATTGAACAATTTAAAATACAGTGGTGGAAATTACCTTTAAAACAGTATCAAAGGGAATAAAATTGGCATATATTTAATAAGAGAAGGGCATGCATTGTGCAATGAAAATTATAAATATAAGTGAAAGAATTTAAAAGTCTAAATCTATGGAGATGTACTCCATGTGGAATATAATAGAAGATGGTATTAAGAAACCAATCCTCTCCAAATTGGTGTACATTTTCAATGTAACCTTATTCAAAATCCCAGCAGGGTGTATATATGTGTATAGGAAATCAAATGATGATTCTGAAATTTATATATAATTCAAAGCCTCAAATGACCAGAACAATTTTGAAAATAACAAAGTTGATAGGAACATGTTTGGGAAAACTGATATTATCTTATTTCAGGACTTACTATACAGCAAAAGTAATCAAAGAACTATATTTTTGGAAGGATAAGCAAATAGACAATAGTAAAGAAGAGTGTTTACTCTATAGTATAGCAATTATTATTATCTTTAGTCATGAATTCTTCCTTCATTGAAGAATGATATTTCAAAAATAAGAGCTAAGCACATTTGCTATAAAATTGCTTATATTTTAGGCCTAGAAAAATATTATAGCTAGAAATAGAAATAAGTATAAAAGATAGATTCTTTCAATTCCACAAATTCCCTAAGTTTCTCCTTTCTCCTATTGAATGAGAATGGTCAATGGTCAGCAATCAGAAGTGACAGGCTCTAGTTGAGGTCTAGGTTTCTATTGGAAAATAACCACTAGAAATATTAATGGACACCACCAAGGCCTTTTTCAGATGTAAAAGACCGACAGGCTCACCTATGGGAAAGCCTCAAGCATTTGTCCCAGAGAGGTGGGAAAATGCAAGGTTGGGTGAACCCAGGTGCTAGTTACAGGAAGACAATAGTCTTTTCAATACTTTCACAATACCTGTTTAACATATATTTTGTTCCATGCTCTAGCTTCTAAGCTAGTGCACCAAAACGGGATTTTCCGCTCTCAGCCTCTCTCTTGCATGGTGGGAATTCTCTCTCTTCTTGCCTAAATAAATCCTATTCTGTTTACTCTTCCCTTCCATGTTTGTCCATTGATTTTATTCTTCAAATTTTCGAGAAAAGAGCCCTGAGGGAAATTGGTAAAGCAGCAAACCCAGCCTCATCTCAAACTCTGGCTTCATCTTGAAGTCCTGCGTGGGGATCTTTGGAAGGTTGAGTAAAACAGAAATTGCTCTATCACTTTGCTTTTCTTCCAGGAGCCCTATGCTCCATTTTGTACACTCTTTCTCTATCAAAAATACTGGGATCCCATCGTCCAGTTGAAAGTGGATCGCGTGGCTTCTGGACTCAAGATTCCACTCCAGAAAGTTTTTGCTGGAGTGAGACTTACGGGTACCTCTCTGCCCTGACGTAGAGTGTTGATTTCAGTTCAGTCTCCTTTCATAGCAATACATTTAATTGAGAAACTGAGGTCTCTTCTAGATTCTCTGGCCATGGCTACTCCCCAGTGTGAAGGCAAGGTCTTTAGCAATGGCCAGAAGTCAATTGATTTTCACATGGGAACTCTGTCTCCACTTTACTCTCCTTTCATATTTTCTCACCTGATGGTAGAGGGAGGGCCTCACTTGACAGCTCCTTGCATCACAGACTGAGGAAATTTCTCAGTTGGATCTGAGGATGTGGAGGCAGAGCCCTACCTGTCAATCTACCACTGTGCCAGTGAGTTAATCCTTTGTTGTTCTCTTTCTCTGCCTCATAGCAACCATCCCCAGGAAAACTGAGATAAGTATAAGACCCTGTCCCACTGACCCTCAATTTTGTCAGTTTATTCTTTATCAGATTAATAGGAAAGATGATCTTATTCTCTTAGAACAAACAGTGGGTTTTTAGGTTCCTAACTCTTCTGGATTCCCTAGGAAAACCCCAATGTCTCTCATTTTAATTGCTCTAAAACATTTTGTCCACTACCCTCCTATCTATGAGGAAAAAGGTCTCAACTTTTGGACCGCTTACAGTAGGAATATGTATATCCCTGACTCTAAAAATGAGATTCTTTCATGCAACAAATAGGATACGACTTTAGTGACCCTAATTATGAATAAATTAGCAAATATAGACATCAGGAAAGGCTGAAAATTGTCCAGGGCACGTGGTTATCAGGAGCATGTATCTCCTTTTGAACAATAGGCAAAAACCTATTGAGTGTCTCTTCTGGGATGATCAACCCAGTTGACGGTGTTTCCACACATGATAGTATAGAGTACAGAGAAATCAGGGTTTCTTTGTTTTAAGAAGAAAAAAAACACAAAAGGATTTGGGGTCATGCATTTGTAAGGAGTGACTAAATCCAACCTGCCCAGATCCTAATCAAATCTCAGTACATGGTTGCAAATGTTTTGAGGAGGATAACAGGAGATAAATAAAGCTGAGAGGACTCTAAGAGATGTCTCGTTAAGGGACAACTAATCTAGCCAATTGAAGAGTCCTAGCCAGGTCTGAAGGGGTGGTTGCCAAAAGTTTTGAGGTCCACAGGGGATCAAGGGTTGCCTTGATCTGATTCAGTGGTACAAAGGGATGCCTTTTCCCCTTGTCTTTCAGTTGGATAACACTCCATCTGGCGTTCATATGCTTGGATCTCTTTGACCCTCAGACTCTGAGGAAGAAGTGCCTAATTTCCACACTCAAGCTTGACCCAAATATAAGTTGGAGAACAAGGAGAAATAACAAAATGCAATTCCCTATTACAGCTAGACTTGCGTGAGTAATTACCCAAAGTGATTCCAGACAACAGGGGAAAAAAGTGTCACCTTTAAATCCAAACCGCTATGTCACTCACCCAGACTCTGGGTTGCTACCTTCTTATTTACTTACAGAAAATGGGAAAGTAAAAGGGAAAGGAACTAGAAAGGTCAGCTGTTTTGGCCCTTACCCCACTGGGTCAGCCAACTCAGGGCAATGAGATTTTCCTACTGCATGCAACTCTAGATCACATGACCTTCCAATCATGGGGGCTCAAAGGGCCCTAGAGAATTGAAAGCCACATTGTGCAAAGAAGAGGATCATTGCAGAGAGAAATGTCCCTGATACCTTCAAGGGAACCCATATGTGGTCAGCAGGACCCTGATCCATCTTGGCAGATAGCACAACTGATAAAAGAGCCAAGAGGCTTCTCACAAATTTCCTAGAGTGACCCTAATAAATCTTAACTGACTTTTAGCAGTAGATATAAACAAGATCAATTTTGATCAACTTGGTCTTACACACCTGGCAGGAGAGTACAACCAAAAATCAGCCATACATGGACATTTAGAAGGAAAGCAAATGCCTTTAAAATATTACTTCAGATGCATACTTGTCACTTCTCTCAAAAGTAAATAAAACTGGAACATAACCCAGTTACAGGAAATCTCACTACCAGGCAAAGGTGGCACTAATAAAAAAGAGCTACAGAAATCAGATGGCACTATAACTCAAGGATGCCTAAGCCAATATAAGAGCTAAATGCAATGTTTCTAAAAACTCTACCAATGTTTCCAAGGTCTTCAATTGCCCTCACTCAAGATTTAATAAGTCATTATCTTCATTATTTTCGTGAATGGCTAATATTTATTACTTTGATGCGAATATTTACAGAAAATAATGTTTTTCTGTTTTATTCATTATCTTAACATAATTCTTGCCCAATGAATGCCTTCTCTAGTTACTCACCAACTGCCACCATGGACTTTCTGAACTGACCTGATGTAAGAAGCCCAAGCTTCAAATGGCCTTAAACATGGAATCCAAAAAAAAGCTCCACTTCTACTGGGACTCAGTAGGCAGACCTCTGTGGAAGTGATGGCAGGCTTGTGGTAGTCTGGTTCATGTCCCTTGGTATCAAAGAATGAAAACCAAGGGATCCTGAAGCAAGCAGAGCAGACACAATTTATTTAAGAAACTTATACAGAGTATATTGAAGAGCAGACATACCCCCAAGTAGAAGGAGACAGAGACAAAAAAAGGGTGCAACTTGCCCTTCTTATTGTCTCTTAAGATTTCTCTCTTCCATTAGCTATTTCCTTCTTTCCCTTTACCTAGGAGCATGGCAGGGAAGTTCTGGTCTTCAACTGGTGCCCATGAGCATCTGTATCAATAGGAAAGTCTGTGGCACACCTTTTGTTAGCAGAAGGAATGCTGAAATGCATATCTATCAATTTGGAACAAAAACAGCTCTTTGATCCCTTAAAAAACAACTATTTTAAATTTTATTTTTAGGAAAACAGACCATCAGCCAATATCCACCTTATCAACCCTCATTCTATCTACACTGCCTGCCTGACTTTTACCCTGTGGCTCAGAAGGACTCTGTGACTGCTATCCACTTTCAACACCTCTTCCCAGCTTCAAGTATCCAGAATTGGCATCCCCTCTCTTTCCCTCTAATATCAGTTAGAATGAATTCTTCAGAGGGGTAAATGAATGAGAATGATCACTAGTTAGCAACCGAAAACAAGGGATAGGCCCCAACAGAGGTCCTGTTCAAATGCAGAGAAGCTACTTGGAAGCTAACCAGTAGAAACAATAATGGGTTCCCTCAAGGTCTATTTCAAAAGCCAAAGACCTTGATGCTCAACTATGGGAAAGCCCCCACCCTTTGTCCCAGAGAGGTAGGAAAATGCAAGGTGGGGTGAACCCAGATGGGAGTTACAGGAAGGTAATAGTCTTTTCAATACTTTTGAAATGCCTGTATAGCATAGATTTTATTCCATACTCTAACCAAAACAAAATAAGCTCCCAAGTTAGTGCACAAAAATGGTATTTTCTTCTATCAGAGCCCCTCCTGCTTGGTGGGAGTTTTCTCTTTTCTTGCCTAAATAAATTCTATTCTGTATATTCTTACCTTCTATGCTTGTGGACAAATTTTATTCTTCAAATTTGCAAGAAAAGAAACCAAAGTGAAGTTGACAAAGCAGGGAATCCAGCCTCAAATCAAAACTCTGGCTTCCCAATCATTTCACATATGATTTTTTCTTTTTTATTCTCAAACTAAGAATACTGGTTCCTACACCACTGATGCATATATTCACCAATTCCAATTTACAATATGTGCAAAAGTGGTCTCTTTTAAATTATTTTATCAACATTTTTACCACACCACAAATAATACAAAAACTAAGAATCAGCAAAATGGCAGATTAGGAAATCCCAGACCGTGTTGCTTCATATTTATACTGATTTAACAACGACACATAGACCAAAACATCTTATTGGGAACGCCATCCAAAGCCCAGTTAAGAAGTTGAAGTATTCCAAATGAGCACAAATGAGCTATTTTAAAATAGCTGATATGAAATGGACAAGAAGAGAACTTTTACTTTATTCACATCAGCTCTTGACAAGTTGGCACAGCACAGCACTAAGGGGAGAGAGAGAGAGAGAGAGAGAGATCTCCTTGGCTTGCAACTACTCCACAGCAGGAAAGAAACATTGGAGTACATTTAACATTCTGGGATTTTGCTTCACTGCCCCAGGGGTTCATTTCAGAAGTATGCTTACAGAATGATTTGGTGGAGGTAGCTAGGAACACCCACATCTCATTTTATTGTACATTAGGAAGAAATCTTAGGAGTAAGAAATTGTAGAATCCCAAATAGAGAAAATAAAGAAACAATACAATTAATCCTTCTAATTTAGATTCCAAATGCTGAAGTCCATTGAGGATATGGTATAAATAAGGTTTGAGAGAGGTTTACAGAAATTCTAGCTGGACTTTTCAAAGAAGGACTTACTTGGTTGATGACAGGACATATGGACTGGGAGAGATAATTGTTTTTAATCTTTGTAGACACCAAGGAAAAACTGAAAGTAATGTAAAGATCAGGGAAACAGGATCAATAAAAGGGACAAAATAACCAAGGAACAAATAAATCGCCAAGAAATATATGAATAGCCTTACCAAGAATACAGACTAAGGGTCATTCGGAAGCTCAGTGAGTTGTATATAACACAAGAATATGTACAATAAAATTAAATCAGGATAATAATATCTCAATAAAGTGAGAGTATTGACAAATGATTAAATTATTAAAAAGATTGAGGGAATTTTGCACTGAAAAAGATAATTGAACATGAAAATCTGCTAAAATGGGGCTGGAGCAGTAGCTCAGCAGTTTACAGTGCTTGCCTTGTATGCTCGAGGACACGGGGTTCAAACCCCACCACCACATACACAAGTGTCAGAGCAATGAAGACTAGATGAAAAGTTAAATAAAATTGATTCTCTCTCTCACTCTCTCTTTCTCATTGACCCTCTCTTTCTTTAAAAAAGAAAAAAAGAGAAAAAAGTCCACTGAAGTACACCAACGGCAGGCAGGATCAAGCAGAAGAAGAAATCAGTTACCCAGAAGACGGGCCATTTGAAAGTTTATAGAGAGTGGAGCAAAAACTAAAAGGAATAAAACAGATGGGTGAATTCTGTGAGACTTATCAGACCCCATCAAGTGAATCAATGTACACATTGTGGGTGTTCATGAGCAGACCAGAAAGAATATTGGGGAAAAGGCTATTTAAAGAAATAATAACCCCAGATTGCCAATTCTGGGGTAAGAAATGGACACCTACCTTCGTGAAGACAAAATCTCCGAACAGACTAAACTAAAGAAATATACAGTAAGGCACATTACAAATTATAAAAAGTAGGGGTTGGAGCAGTGGCTCAGTGGTTAAGTCACTTGTGTTGCATGATGTAGTGCCCAAGTTCAAACCCCAGCACCATGTACACAGCAAAGTCTCAGAGCAATGAAGGCCACATGAAAAACTAAATGAATTTGTTCCTCGCTTGTTCTCTCTCTCACTGTCCCTCTCTCTTTAAAAAATAAATAAATAAATAAATTATAAAAAGTAAAATCCAAATAGTGACTTTCAAAAGTAACAAGAGAACAATGACTCCTGAGACATAAGGTCTGCATAGTACTATCAGTGGATTTGTCAGAAGAAATGGTGCAGGAGAGAATGGCGTTGGTGATATAATAAAAATACAGAAAGTATAATAATAGCAAAGATATAATATAGACATGCCATACCTTGGAAAATCGTGTTTTAGAAGTGGGAATACTTTCTCAGTTAAACAAAAGTTGGAAGTTTGTCACTTCTAATATTTTCTTACAAGAAATTCTGGAAGTTCTTTGGTATGAAATTAAGGGCACTCAATAACAACATAAAACCATTCATATATTTAAAATGCAATTGTCAAGGTAAATATCTAGATAAATATGGAACAAAGTAATGGATAAGTTTACATAAATCACTTCTAAGTGTAGGAAATATTTAAATATAAAATTTTAAAATATCACTAGATACACAATACAAAACAATGTAAATATTGATTTCAATAATGTTGGAAATAGAATTATTAAAAATTCTGATGTGTTATAAGAAAATCAAATAGGTGCCCAGAAGTGGGTGAGCAAGACAGACTTTACTTCTGCAGAAGGGTGAATTTACAAAAGGGATCTAATGAGCAGGCACACTTGGGTGGGCTGTCTGCCTGCTTATATCTCCAACTGAGACAGATTAGGAGAGACACTGAAATGGCTAGGTAGTCAGGACAGAGGCCCCTATCCAAGAGCTAGCTGGTAGAGGCAGAGAGTGATTGACAGGGCATGCTGAGGGCCTTCAAATGCAAAAAGACCTAGAGGCTCACCCTAGTCCCTGACTAAGAGATGGGGGTGGTCACAGGTAGATACTAGGAAGTATTTGCCACCTTTTGTTTTAACCAATAGTGTTCCTGACCAGTTTCAATGCTTGATTTACATAGATTTTAACCAATGGATTTTATGCATTTCTCAATGCCTGCTTTGCATGAATGTTAATTATGCTCATGCCCCAAATCTACATAACTTCTGGCCTAACCTCCATTAGACGGTGTCCTGCTTCCAGGTACCCCTCCATTTTGTGGAGTCTCTGCTCTTCTTCCTAAATAAATCGTGGAAAGAGTAGGCCAATTTCACCTTGTTATTCCACATCAATAATCCCAGGTTGTGCAGTAACTGTCCTATTTGTTTGTTGATTTGGAGATTACAGTAAGGTTTCTTGATCAATAGCAATGCTGTATGGAATATCATGACCATGCATAAGGCATTCTATAAGATATGATGATTTGGACAGAAACATTGTGTTCAGGTTAAGGAAATCCATATTCAAAGTAAGTATCTATTCCAGAAGAATTAAATGTCAGCTCTTTCATGATATAAATATTTCAATGCAAGCAACTAATAAACTACATGATCCTCCTTGGGAACAGTACAATATTGGAGATAGTACTAGTCTCCAGTGCTTAGCAATGTATAATGTAGTTGCTCCTTGCTCACTAGGTTCAATAAGTATAATGTTTTCAGGGCTGGAGCAGCGGCTTGGTGGTTGTGATGCTTGCCTGGCATGCGCAATTACACGGGTTCAAACCTCAGCACATCAGCTGAGTGTTGGAGCAACGAAAGCCATGTGAAAAACTCAATTAAAAAAATTGATTCTCTGTCTCTCCTCTCTCTCTCACTGTCCTTCTCTCTTTCTAAAAAAATAAATAAGTATAATGTTTTTAATGTAATGCATCAACATTGCATTTTGCAGAAGCGAAAGGTGATCAAGAGCTCTGCAAACTAAAGAATATCACAGTGCTAGTGATTTGATACAACCCTGAGGTAGGACAGGGAGGTTGTATGGTTGACTATTCTAGATGAAAACAAACTATTCTGGTGGACATTGGAAATAGTATTGGAGAAAAGGGTATTTTTCAGATCAAAATAGATTCATATTATTTACCAGGTGACATGCTAATATGGTCAAAAACTGAAACCATTTATGCTTACAATAAATAGTCCATTAGTATTCTCCAAGATCTTTCATTTGTCTTCTGCATAGGCCAAATAGGAGTAGTGGATAGGAATGTGGCGGGGCTCACCATCCTTTTCAGTCCTCAGTTGTGACACCAATACTTGCATCTCCTCCAAAATTTTTCTTGCTTTTTGTTTAGTTTACGTTTTTACTTATTTGCTAGATGGAGGTTTCAGCTTCCCTTTGCCTTTCCCAAAAATAATAGACCTGACTCCACAGGTCAGAGAACTGATGTATGGATTTTATCAGTTGCTAAGTATGTACATTTCAATTATATATCTGAAACTGGAGAAATAACCACAGGGCTGTTTTGAGAATTCACTGGGCCCACTGTGAGCAGGACCTGAGCTAAAATTCCATTGTTTATTTAAAGTCCATAAACTCTATAGCAACTGGGGGTCACAGATATTTTGGGTCTCCTGTAATCATTGTCAGTTCAGAGCCAGTATCCAGTAGTCACTGAAAGGTCTGATTCCTTCTTTTCACCCAATAATATAAAGATGTAAGTCCCTTTGTCTGAAAGACAGACAAATAGTATATATTTTTGGTAGTAATAGTGAGACAGTTTAAGGAGAGATAGTAAAATGGCTAGGTAGTCACGATCATTGGCCCTATTCAACCACACCTAGAAGCTGGCCAGTAGACAGCCTTTAACAGGTATGCTCAGGGCCTTCATATGCAAATGACCATGAGCTCACCTGAGAGCAACTCCTTTGTCCCAGAAGGTGGAGGGAGAAGTGGGGGTGGACACAGATGGGAACTTGGAAAGAATTGCTACCTGTTTTGCATAGACTTTGCATAGGCTTTGGTGCTTAGTTTCAATGCCTGTTTTGCATAGATTTCAACCAATGATGTAGATGCATTTTTCAATGCCTGCTTTGCATGAATGTTAATTTTGCTCAAACCCCAAATCAATATAACCCCTGGCCTGACCTCCATTAGAAGATGTCCTGCTTCCAGATGCCCCTACGCCTTGCAGAGTCTTGCTCTCCTTCCTTAAATAAATCCTACTCCTTTTACTCCTCCTTCTGTGGTTGTCTGTGGATTTTATTCTTCAAATTACTGAGAAAAGAACCCAGAAGATTGGCCCTGAATTCCTGGGGTGAATTTCCACCACACCAAGAGCTACAACACCCAGCTTTTAGCTGGAGAGCTGCTAACGCTATTTTGGTCTCAGAAACCTGCAGCCAGCCCAAATTCCTAGTTTTAGCTGGGAATGGCTGCAAACACTAGAAGCGGGCTATTTTGGCTGTGGGAATCTGTAGTCGGCCCAGACTCCATTTGCCAGCAGAAGCAAAGGATCTAGCCTCATCTCAAAAACCCCACACCAATAGTATATATTATGGTAGTGTATCAGATTTGTTTGTTTGTTTCCCTGAAGGAAACCTGACCTCTCCTTCATTCAGGGTGTTTTATTATAGATCTGTAAAGTAACTCCAAATTGGAAATTGATTGAGGGATCATGACTTTTATGATTCAGGTCAGAATTTTCTTCACTTTATGTAGAACTTTTCTACTTGTACAGTTTTAGTAGAATTTTAGTAGCCTTCTTATCCTTTTCACTTCTAGGAATACTATGATCAGGTAATCAATGCTAAAGGTCTGTGTATGTCAGGCTATTTTTTTGATTGCTTCTTTCACTTTATTGGCCATCTGATAAACCCACCCATGATGGCTTCGGAGACATCAAAGGACCTGATTACTCCTATTATATTTACGTTTCCCAATTTAGTGGCTCCAGTTCCCATGATAAATTGTAGCCTACAAATAGGAGCAATACATTAAGGATGCTGGGGTTCTTCTTGAAAATTTACTTCCTATCGTATTAGAAAAAAGTATGTCTTCTAGATCTTCCCAGTTTGGTTAATTAGGTGTTAAGTGAAAAATAATTTTAGCCTTCGATGTCCCTAAACTCTATTTTAAATGTAAATAGCACTGCCACTGCAAATTCATTGCACGGTTGACCTTTCTGTCCATTTTACAGCCAATCAACAAACCAACTATCAATCCCTTCATTATTCACTGAACTACATTAAATGCAGTATCTCTGTTTAATGAGAACAAATCTATAAATTTGGCTTGTTCCAACTTTATTTTCTTTCCACCATAACCTCACGCCTTTACTATCCATTCCCACAGAAATCCACCAGTTTGTTGAAAGTATAAAACCTAAGTGGTTATTTTGAGCATACATAATATAACCTCTTAGGTCATAGTTTATACTTCAACACCAGGGATCTGATGAAACTTAAATCATGCTGCAAGTCTAGAAGCAAAGAGGACTGATAGATGTGGGTCCTGAGAAGAATCATGATTACCTTCCCCAGAAAGAACCTGGGTGGTGGGGGGGCATCGTAATTTCCTCAGGCAATGCAAAATGAATCAACTCAAATGTGGATATAAGGGATGAAACCACTAGGGCTGTTAAGAGGCTCCTTCTGCTGAAATGAAAGATTCATTAGAATTGACAGTTTCAAAGTCTCCACCTTCATCAGAATCTTTGTACACATCCCCATTTGATTTTTAACCAAATACAACAGTAGGCCCCCTGCAAGGCTTAGAGCTCAAATGTACATTTCATTCAGCCAGGCACAGGATGACATTCTGCATTTGGTTCTCAGGAACCTCAGCCCTAAAGCTATGGGAGATAAGGTTTCCTTCAGGACACACATAAATACCTTTAGGTCACTTAAGCAGCATTTGATCTGGGAACTCTAGTCCCTGAGCTCATCCTTTTCTTTCACAACTTTGTCCCACAAACACTGTGAGCAACTAGTCAAACTTATTGTATTCGTTAGTTTTCTAAAATGTTCAAACGTGTTTTATCCACAGTCACCAGCTCTTTGCTGTTTACAAGCGGCCAGTTGAAGATTTCCCCATGCAAACATTTTACATATCTACATTGCCTAATCATACAGAAAACTACTAGAGTTCTCTATACTACCAGAAACAGAATCATTGGCATCTAACTCTAACAAGATTTGACTGGTAGAAATCATCCTGAAAACACTTCGTTAAATTATGTTCCTCTAGAAGCATCCCTGGTAGCAAAGCCTATAGCAATCAGTGTTCACCAGAAAAACAAAAACAGCAGCATCTATCTACTTACATACCTACCTAGCTCCCCAGGAAGAAATTTATTTTAAGTTATTGACTCAAGTGAATCAAAAAGTTCTTAAAACCCCCATCATCTGTTGTCTGCAAGAAGGAGACCCAGGAAAGTCACTGATGTAATTTAAAGGCAAGGCAGCTGGGGACTGAAGATGTCTATCCCAGGCTGGTGCTGAAGGTATGAGAACTACAAGAGTTGAGGACACTTGATTCAATTCCCAGCTCAAATTTGGAAGAATTTGCAGTCTTCTAGAGAAAGAAAGAGTAAGGTTTGATCACGCAGAACTGTTCTGCAAATACAGAAAATAACTTTCCATCCTGAGAGGTGTGGGACTCTCCATGGTAGAAGCGAAATTATTCAGGCTATTAACTTTGTGTAAAATGAGATTTCCCTATATATCTATAGTAATTCTGGATAATATTTCTTATTATTAATTTCTACTATTTTCCTCAATTTTTTTAACTGTTCAACAAAGTAATCAATTTTTTTCTTAATCTTTTTTAAAAGAGAGAGGGACAGTGAGATAGAAAGAATGAATCAATTTTATTTAGTTTTCCATGTGGATTTCATTGCTCTGACACTTTGTTGTGTATGTGATGCGAGGGTTCGAATCCACGTATTTGCTCATGGCATGCAAACGTTGTAAATACTGAGCCACTACTCCAGCCCCAAGGTGGTCAATTTATTTGCATGTGGTTAAAAAAGTCTTCGTAACTAGTTTTTTTTTTTTTTGTATGCTTTACAGTAGCTCCGATAATTTAAAAATTATTAATGATTTCTCTTCTTAATTTTGATAATTCATTTTACAGATTTTCCAGGAAATCAAAACCTTGTCGCTTAGTTTTAATTTTAGTGTATTTTCTAATCAATTTAGAGATCTTAATTCAAAACCTCTTTTCTAATTAGTTTTGTGTTTTTTTAAAAAAATTACCTTAATACTCATTTTGCTTTTAAAAAAATATTGATTCTTGTTCGGTCCCGGCCGGGCAGGAATCGGATGGCTCTCATTCAGCGGCGAACTGCATCTTCTACCGCTGCTGATCTCTCTGCCATTTCTGCTGCTGCTGCTGCTTCGCTGGTTCTATACTTCTGTGCTTCTGCCTCGGCTTCTCTGACTCTATGCTTCTTCCATGCTTCCCTCCTGACTGCTTCTTCTTCTCTGACTGCTTCTTCCTCTCTGACTGCTTCTATGCTTTCTTCCTTCAGGACAGGGCTGCTTCTTCTGCCACTTCCCTTCTGTCTCTGCTGCTGCTGCTTCTCTGACTAGTCACTACTCTATTTATCCATTACAACAACCAATAGGGGTACAGTGCAAACACATTTATCCAATTGTAACAAATGAGTGGCCAAATAGCTTAGTCATGCGGTCAGGCAATTTGCTAATTACAAGCCAGCTGGACTCCTTAGAGTTGTTTACCACCAATTCTTTTACAAGCCAGCTGGACCTCATGTTGGGGGATCCCCGACAGATTCTTATGTTATAATATTAAAAATTAATGCTTTAAATTTTATTCTAGGCATTATTTCCACTTACTCTGTATTTTCATATTGGTGTAATGTTCTAGAATGCATTTGATCTGATTTTTTATTTGATCAAGCATTAGTCATGGTATTTTCATAATATTTAACTTCATGGGTAAGAGGATATACTTCTTGTTACTAATTTCAAATTTAATTATTTTGTGATGTGAATGTGAAATCAAATACAAATATAATTTTATAGATTTTTATTTGTACCTATATATTACAGTTTGGTCAGTGTCCATGAGAATTAGGTAAATTTTGAACAGAGTTTGAAATGCATATATATTTATTAGCTAAATTATATATGATATATATGTCATATGTGCACGTGGCTTACAGATAGATATGTGATATGCTTCATCAATGACTACTTAGGTGATTTACAGCCTTTTTTCCTGATCTATGCGTTATCACACCATGAGGAAAGTGAACTAAAACATCCACTACTGTGTTTCTTTGAGGTTCTCTCTTTCTATCTCTAGTGCTGGGTTATTTTTTATACTATGGTTTTGGAGATGTAAGTATTAACTGTGAATTTTAACCTACTCTTTGACTCATTTGCTTCTCTTAATTCACAATTTCTTTGTATGATTATAAAGAAATTCCTTTTTGTTTCCTGCTAAGTTATGATTTTGCTGGCTTTCCTACCTCTATTTTTGTATACACCCTTTTCTATTTAGTGGCAAATTGCCCTGTTTTATATTATACTCTTTTCTTTGTCTCTTTCCTTACATTAGGAATTTATTGTCTATTATGTTTTTGACCTTTTTGTTCCATTTCATCTACTCTGTCCTACAGGAATACAAAATATAACTGTACTTATAATTGCTTGTCTAATAGCCATATACTTCAGTTTCCTAGTTTGCTTCTAGTTATTTGATCACCTTTCCGTCTTTATTTTCCTATTTTCTTCTTACATATGTCCTTAAATGTATCAGAATGCTTTGTTATGTCTTCCTACTCTCACTTTCTCTCCTCCTTTCCTTCCTTCCAACATAATAGAATTTATCAAAATTATTTTTATTGCCCACTGTCATTTCACAGTTTTTTCTAATGTCTTATTAGATAGTTTTAAATATTATGCCAATTTACCATTTCTCCTAGACCTCATGTACTTTTTAAATTTATTTTGCTTTTTTCATTGTATAAAAGCTTTATTTATCTTTTATGTAAATTTTTCTCTCTCTTTACTGTGATTTCACTTTTTTATGCCTTTTTTTCTTTGTTTCTCTTCTTATATTTCCCTCTGGTGTTTAGCACAGGTTTGACATAGGTTCTATTTATTTATTATGCATGTGATAATCCATGCCGATCATTTGTTCTGAGAGTGTAATAAAGGTGAATACAAAAAAGTAAAAGTGAAAATTCCTTCTCTTGCTAATCTAATGTCCTGAATTCAAGTACCCTATCCTTGCCTGCATGCCATGTTTCAGGGTATGCATCTGCATACATATGCATAAGTGCCATACATACAGGTTTTTAAATCATTTTCACAAGTGGTATCTCACAGTTTCTCATTAGTTCTTTAGGTCAGCGCTTCCTCCTTCCAGACAGTGTTTGGGTTCAAACAGACACCATATTTAGTTGCCTTTTTTTTTTTTTTAAGAGAAGGAGAGACAGTGAGAGAAAGAGAGAGAGAAAGAAAGAAAAAAAGAATCAAGTTTTATTTAGTTTATCATGTGGTCTTTGTTGCTCCAATAATTCGTTGTGTATGTGGTGATGGTGTTTGAACTTGCATCCTTGTGCATGACAGGTAAGAGCCATAAATGCTGAGCCACCGCTTCAGCCCCTTACTTGCCATCTTGAAAGCAGCCAAAGCCAGCCTTCATCATGTTTTCTATACTGATCCTTCTCAGTATTCTATAAGGAGGTTCACTTTAAAACAGGAGTTTGTCATATGCAAGAGAGGCCTTTTGTTCATTTCCTTGATTACTTCTGGGACTGTTGTTTCTTTTTTCCTTATTAAAGCATTCTCTTAATTTCAGTATTTATTTATTTTGAGTCTTCCTTTTATGTTTCCTCCTTTTATAAAAAATTTAATTTTTGACTTTTTGCTGTTTTGCATTATCTGCAATGATTCCCAGAGTTTATATTTTAGATTACTAAAAATTTTAAGAAGTATCTGTTCTGCGTTTTCACTGCTTATGAAATAACTTATTTTAAAACAATTGTTTGTTTAATTCCATGAGCCTTTCCCACAGTTTTAACTACTTTAAATGCATTCAATTTCATACTTTTTATTATTTATTATTTTGCTTCTACCATTAGGTTTGCCCAACGAATAGGCACATATTCTAAACTTATTATTATTTGCTCTATTTTCTTCAACTATTTGAATCTGATTATATGTCTAATAATATTTTAATATCTGCCACCATGCATTTGAATATATCCAGATCCACAGACTCCAGGAGGGAGTACTTTCCCTGCACTTCTGTATGGGGTAAATATTCAGTGACCCCAATGGTGCTGACCTAGCAAGCGTGAGAGAGATTGAGGGAGGGACATTGAGCCCAGTAGGAAAGTGTATGAATTTGCTCCATTCGTTAAAGTTCACAGAAGTTCATCTTCGAAAGGAGTTCTCCCTTGAAACATCTATATAAGAACTTTATGTGGTTTGTAAATGAGGGGGTTACAGATATGGATAAAGATTTATCTTTATAAACTAGCTATTAGTGGTACAGATGAATCATGCTTGCAGAATATGAAGTGCTAGAAGTAGGTCTAAGCTGGCATCTTTATGGGAATTGTATTTGTGGCTTTTCATTTGCTGATTGTCCAATGGAAGAATGTCAATATAGAATTATAATAGTAGTAAAGAATTTCATTTTTAAATCTGCATAAATAGATAAATTATAACTGTATTAACTAATGCTAGTCTACATATTGTTCTAACAATTAGCAATTCCTTTTATTTCAATATTAAAATTTCCAAGTCTGTAATTTACATCTATTAAATTTATAATAATAATCATGCTGCAAGATATACAAGAACACTTTAAGGAATGGTATTCTCCAAAGTGGAAATATTCACTGCTGTTAAAGATACCATTCTTTTTTCCCATGTTAAATGTACGTGTAAGACAACTGAGACAAATCAGATCTGCATTTTGTTAATTTTTAATTAATATTACTAATCTGAATCTAAAGTTACTGTGGAATAGTAACTGTGTATAAGATCCTTTTGAAAAGAGTCATGTGTGTTCCAAAATCCTTGCATTATAACAATATATTTTGAAAACTTCCCTGTTTCTCTACTCTTCAGTCAACTCCTATCTCTCTTAGAGAAATAAAATCTGAGTCTAAAACAGTATCAGTAGTTTATACAGTAATTGTTAGACTAAAGAAGGTTGATTAAGAATAAAACAAACTATATCCTTATCTTGTTCCCCATTTATTTTTTTATTTTTATTAGTGCATTGTAATTTTATATAATGTTGGAATTAGTTGTCACATATTCCTAGATGCACAAAATTCAGCAATACAATTTGTTCAATATCCCCCCTCACATTCCTCTACTTCCCTTCTCCCATACTCTAATCTCTTGCCTCCCTTGCCTATTGTTCCTACAGAACCCAAATACAATGACATAATTCTTATACCCATGAAGAACATTTTATGTATATATGGCTATAGAATATACAGTGACTTTTATAACTGCTTGGAATGTTCCTTGCTTTATATGAGTTCCAACATTTCCCCTTATCCTCGCTTCCTATCATCCCTTGTTATTCTTCAAAATATTTGACAATGGGATTAAATAATCCTATTTTTGTACAGGCATGTAGCATAACTTATTCAAATATCTTATGAAGTATCTTGCAACTATATCTCATAAATATTAATATTTTGCAGTTTTGTTCTATGGATCTAATACATGAGTTTGTCTACTTTACCCCAGTCTGGGTTTAGGTCCAGCCTCCGTAAATGAGGGATAACATTTGGCCCGTGACTCTCTGAATTTAACTTCTCTCAGCATGATTTCTTCCAATGCTAGCCATTTGCCTTCAATAGGTGCAATATCATTGTTTCTAAAAGCTGAGTAGAACTCCATTGTGTGTGTGTGTGTGTGTGTGTGTGTATATATATATATATATATACATATATATATATATATTTATATAAAGAGCTCTTTTGGATCCATTCATCCAGTGAGGGGTATCTGGGTTGGTTCCATAATTTAGCTATTATAAATTGAGCTGCTATGAACATGGGTATTGCTATGTAATGGGCTGATTCTATCTCTTCTGGGAAAATACCTAGAAGAGGGATAGCTGGATCGTATGGTGGATCCAACCCTAGTTTTTTGAGGAGTCTCCACACTGCTTTCCAGAGTGGCTGGACTAGTAGGCAATTCCACCAACAGTGTGCCAGTGTTCCTATCTCCCACAACCCCTCCAGCATTTATTGTTTGTATTCTTCAACTTTGCCAATTTGACTGGAGTGAGGTGAAATCTTAATGTAGTTTTGATTTACATTTCTCTGATTATTAGTGATTTAGAACTCTTCTCATGTAATCATTGGCTTGCTCAATGTCCTCTATTGAGAAGTTTCAGTTTAGGTCTCTGGCCCATTTATTGATCAGATTGTTTGTGTTTTTATTATTCAGTTTTTTGAGTTCTATGTAAACTTTGGATATTAGTCCCCTGTCAGAGGGATCAAAGGCTATGATTCTCTCCCATTTTGTAGATTGTCTCTTGACTGCTTTGACTATTTCCTTGGCTGTACAGAAACTTTTTAGTTTAATGGCATCCCACTCATTGATTTTAGACTATAATTCTTTCACTTTAGGATCCTTGTTTAGGAAGTCATTACCAACTCCCATATGCTGGAGTGTTGGTCCTAATTTTTAATCTAGCAGATGTGTGGTAGCTGGCTTAATTCCTAATTCCTTGATCCATTTATAATTGATTTTTGTGCATGGCGAGAGATAAGGATCTAATTTCAATTTTCTGTAAGTAGCTCTCAGTTTGCCCAGCACCATTTGTTGAATAGACTGTCTCTCCTCCATGATATATTTTGACCCCCTTTGCCAAAGATCAGAAGTTTAAAGATTTGGGGCTTTGTCTCAGAGTCTTCTATTCCGTTGTTCTTCATTCTTATTTTGATACCAATCACATGCTGTTTTTAATACTATAGCCCGATGGCATAGTTTTAGATCTGCAATTGCAAAATAAATTATTTCATCATTTTTGCTTAGTAATGTTATCACTATTCTAGGTTTCTTATTGTTCCAAATGAATTTGAGAATTACTTTTTTCTATATCTACAAAGAATGACTGGAAACTTGATGGGAATCGCATAGAATCTGTACAGTGCTTTTGGCAGAATAGCCATTTTAATTATATTAGTTCTGGCTAATCAAGAGCATGGAACATCTTTTCATCTTCTCAATTTCTGTTTTCAGTGTTTCATAATTTTTGTGTGGAGGTCTTTTACTTGTCTTGCTAGATTAATTCCCAAGTATTTTATTCTTTTAGAGAATATTGTGAATGGGACCAATTTCCTAATTTCTTCTTCTTCCTTATTATTTTTGGCATATAGGAACACTATTGATTTATGGGTGTTGATCTTGCAGCCTGTTACTTTGCCAAATCTGTTTTTAAGCTCTATCAGTTTTCTGGTGGAGTTATTTGGATCTTCCAGATATAGGAACATGTCATCAGTAAAAAGGTGTAGTTTGACTTCCTCCCTTCCTATTTTTATCTCTTTGATTTCTTCCTCCTGTCTGTTTGCTCCAGCCAGGGTCTCAAGGACTATGCTGAATAAAAGTGGTGAAAGCAGGCAGCCTTGTCTTGTTCCTGAGTTCAGCAGAAATGTTTTCAACCTTTCTCCATTTAGTATTATACTAGCTGAGGATTTAGCAAATATGGCCTTTACAAAGTTAAGATAAGTTCCTTTGATCCCTATTTTCTCTAGAGTTTTAAGCATAAACAAGTGCTGGATTTTATCAAAGGCCTTTTCTGCATCTATTGAAATGAACATATGATTTTTGTCTTTAATTCTGTTTAAGTGATGAATTACATGTATTGATTTGCGTATGTTGAAACAGACTTGCATACCAGGAATGAAGCCCATTGATCGTGATGAATTAATTTCTTGATGTGTTTTTGAATGTGGTTTAAGAACGATATTAAGGATTTTTCCATTGATATTCATGAGGGATATTTGTCTGTAGTTTTCTTTTTTTGATGTTTCTCTTTTGGTTTTGATATCAGAGTTATGATTGCTTCATAAAAATTATTTGGGAGAGTTCACTCTTTTTCAATTTATTGGAAAAGCTTCATAAGGAGAAGTGTTAGCTCTTCTTCAAACATGTGGTAAAACTGCAGAGAATTCATCAGATCCTGGGCTTTTCTTTTTTGGAAGACTTTTAATTTGCTGTATGGATTTTGGTGCCTTATTGGGTTGTCTAGGATTTCAATGTCATCCTGTGTCAGTTTGGGGATGTTGTAGGTGTCTAGAAATTTGTCCATGTCATCCAGATTATCTGATTTAGAGGAGTATAGTTTTTTAAATGTGTTGTTATAATCTGTTTGATTTCAAGGGGATCAATGCTGATCATCCCCTTTTTGTTGGTTGTTTTGTTGATTTGTTTTGATTCTCTTCTTCTTTTAGTTAGATTAGCTAGGGGTCTGTCAATTTTATTTGTTTTTTTGAAGAACCAGTTGTTCATTTCATCAATTCTTCTTATCATTTCTTTGTTCTCAATTTCGTTGATTTCAGCTTTGATCTTAATTATTTCCTGTCTTCTGCTGGCTTTGGGATTAGACTGTTCTTCCTTTTGTAGAGATTTGAGTTGGAGCATAAGCTTATTTGTTAGGGATCTCTCCTGATTATTAATGTGGACACTCAGTGCAAAAAATTTTCCGCTTTAGGATGCTTTCATGCTGTCCCAGAGGTTTCGACATGTTGTGTCTTCATTCTCATTCTCTTCCAAGAATTCCTTAATCACTGTTCTCATGTCTTGTTGGATCCATTCTTCATTTAATAGGGTGTTATTCAATCTCCACACATATATATGTTTTGTGCAATGGTTTTTGCTGTTCATTATTAGGGTCATGGAATCATGGTCTGATAAGATACATGGGGTAATATCTACTTTTTTATTTTTGCTGAGATTTCCTTTGTGAACTAGAATCTGATCTATATTGGAGAAGTACGCATGTGCTGATGAGAAGATGGTATACTCTGCCAATTTGTGGTAGAATATTCTGTAGATTCTGTTAAGTCTGATTTATGGTGTTGTTTAGACTAGAGATCTCTTTATTGTTTCTTTTCTTTGATGATCTGTCTATTGGTGATAAATGAGTTTTAAAGTCTCCCAGTACTATTGTGTTGAGGTCCACAAGTGGATTTACATCTAGGAATATTTTTTCCACATAGTTGGGAGTGTTGGTGTTTGAAAAGTACATATTTACTATGGTTATTTCCTCCTGTTGTATTGTTCCCTTTACAAGTATGTAGTGGCCTTCTTTATTTCTTTTGATTGATTTATGTTTGAAATCCAGTTCATCAGACATAAGAAATGCAACACCAGCTTGTTTTCTTGAGCCATATGCCTAGTAATTATTTTTCATCTTTTCACTCTTAATGTGTGGATATCACTGTCTGTAAGTGGGTTTCCTGTAAGCAGCATGTTGTTGGATTTTGTTTTTTGATCCAATCTACTAGTGTGTGTCTTTTGATTGGTGCATTGAGACAATTCACATTTAGTGTTAGAATTTTTATGTAGTTGTGGCTCATATTCTTTTTGTTTTGTTAGTATATTCTGTGCTGTCTTAGTTGTCTATTGATAGCCTATACCTTTATTGAATTTCCTCTGATTGTGGGTTTTGAGAAATATTAGCTTGTACTTGTCTCTTGAGTTTATCTTTGAGAATTCTTTGTAATGCCAGCCTTCTGTTCACAAGTGCTTCAAGTTTGTTCTTATCATGAGAAGTTCTTTTTTCCCCCACAAATTTGAAGCTGAGTTTTGCTGGTTCTAATATTCCTGGCTGCATGTTGTGTTCACTCAGGCATTAAAAGATCCCCTTCCAAGATCTTCTTGCTTCCAGAGTCTGAACTGAAATGTCAGATGTGATTCTGTTTGGTTTTGGCGTTTCTCCCTTGCCGCTCCAATTTTCTTTCCTTGATTTCCCTGTTGTGCATTTTGAATATGATGTGTCTTGGTGAGCTTCTCATTTGATTAGGCCTATTGGGTGTCCTATGAGCTTCCTGTATGAGTATATCTGACTCTATTTTTAAAATGCGCAAAATTTGCTTTAGCAATTTCCTTGTGAATATTCTTTATCCCATTTATTTGTGTTTCAATTTCTTCCTGTATCCCAATTACTCTTAAATTTTTATTTTCATTTCACCCCAGACATTTTAAAAATTCTGTTTGTGTTCTGTGAGTTTTTTTTTTCTTTTTTTGTCATCCATGCACTCTAGCTTGCTAAGCCTGTCCTCATTGTCAGAAGTTCTTTCTTCAAGAGCTGAGGTTCTGTTTTCTATAGAAGTTAGTCCATTATTAAATTCTTCCATGGTTCCTCTCATGTCATTGAGTGCAGATTTTAGCAGGGCTACTTCCTTTTTGAGTATGTCTATTTCTTTGATAATAGAGTTTTTCCCTCTTCAGTCTCTCACTTAGTCCCTTCATTATATCTTCTTGTAGTTCATTATTCCTTTTAGTAATCAGATCATTGATGATATTTTCAAGGTTTTCATCTCAACTGCTATCTGTTGCATCCTTTTTGGGGGAGTTTTGGAATTGAGGTGAACCTCTCCTTGTTTGATTCTTCATTTTGATTAGCTTCTTCTGGATCTCTGAATTGAGATTTTCTGAGGGGAAAGCAAGCAGTTCCTCAGGTGACATTTCCATGAAAGTCAAATGATCTTATGAGCCACCAATTCTTTGATTATCACCTTCTCCCAGATACTGTTTCTGCCTGGGCACTGGTATTGCTCTACCTTTTGGTTCCAGGCTTAGGATTGCAAATCTAAACCTATCAAGATGGATATCTACCTTCCATCAGGACTCAAACAGGTCCAGCAGGAACGCAAGGTGTCTGGTATGTGGGGCTGCTCCAGGAGGGGATCCTCCTCTGGTTGGTCCTGAGCAGGGTTGTTCTGGATGGAGGTCCTACTGGTGGTGTCCTGAATGCCTTCCAGTGGGATTCAAACAGGTCCTAGACAGAATGCAGGGTGAAAGTAGGCGGGGCTGCTCCAGGCATGGAAACTCCTCTGGTTGGACCCAAGCAGGGGTGCTCCGGAGGGGAGTCCTACTGGTGGTGTCCTGAGTGCCATCCGGCAGGACTCAAAAAGTTGTTCCCTCTTTCTTGCTAAGTTCACTCAACTTAACAATTTAAAATGCAAAAATTTTAAAACATCAAAATTCCCAAATGGAACACTTTATTTAAACATTTTTAGAATATTTTTGAACATGAACTTTTCGAACATGAAGTTTGTAGGCATAACCAAAGACCAAATATGTACGTGTGTGTGTGTGTGTGTGTGTATACATATATGTGTATGTATTGCTCAATTTGGTTATTAGCAACTATAACATTTAGTAAGAAAAAAATACCTGAATGAAACCACAAAAGTTATACAATAATTAATAATTGTGAATAATTAATAAATGGCAGCAAAATAGTTTATAAACAAAAAAACTATTTAAAATGTGTTTGCCCAAAAGCATATGTTTGAATTATAAGCTTTTTATTTTATTTTTATTTTTTTATTTTTTTTTTAAAGAGAGAGGGACAGTGAGAGAGACAGAGAAAGAGAGAAACAACTTTATTTAGTTTTTCACATGGCCTTAGTTGCTCTAACACTTAGTTGTGTACATGGTGCTGGGGTTTGAACCCGGGTCCTCGTGCTTGCCAGGCAAGCGCCGAAACCACTGAGCCACCACTCCAGCCCCGAATTATAAGCTTTTTAGATGATGCACTGAGGTTTTAGTTCAGCATATGGAAATCAGCTGGACAGGGCATATAACTAATATCTGGACAACTGAAAGCAACGCAGTTTTTCTATCTCTGAATTATGCTGCTGTAAATTCATACTGTTCTGCCCACTTCCTCCTTCCTTCTTGCTGCTTAGTGGGACATGGCAGAAATAGAATAGTCCCTGGAACTTCAAGCACAAGAATGATCACATCATCATACCAACCCTCAACTCTCATATTTTTTTAAAGTAAACTCTACCTTATATAGCTAAGGCACCTGTAAACCTCTTTATTAGATCATCTTAACTTAAACACTGATAAATTCAAATAATAAAACTTGTAGGGACCCTCTTCTGTTTGTTTTATTTCATTTTACTTTTATTTTGAGATAGAGTCTTCCTAAGTTGCTTTGAGGTTCACTAAGTTGTTGAGGCTGGTTTCAAGCCTACAATCCTCCTACTTCAACCTCCTGAGCTGCTGGGATTACAGGCATGCACCATACCCAGCTAGAATCCACTTTTGAAGTACTGAAAAAAATTATATAATTTGTGGAAGGAAAAATTTAATCTGCATTAATAACCTAAATTTTTTTAATTCTCTTTGAACAATCCCATAGTAACAAAGAAAAAAAGGGGAGAGGGCAGCAGACACAAAATCCCACAAATGCCCAAAGATGATTGTGTACAAGAGGAAAAACTAGAAGTGTTTATTCATCAGGGGAGAATTAACTGAACATACTTGTAGCATTTGTTAAGATGTAATAGACAGCTGTTGGTGCTGCCTTGATGGTTCCTTCTCCTTTTTCCGTAGAAGTGCTCTCCTCTGGGGATCCATTCTTCCCTTTTGAGCACTATACCTCCTGTTTCTCCTGTATTTTGGGAATGTAAACAGCTTACAAATTTCTGAGGAGGCGAACTTGGAGAACTATTGCTTAACTACACTATAGAACAAGTGCATTCTATTTTAAATTCTGAAATGCATGTATTTTCTTTTTTGGCTTTTAAGAAGACAACTTTAAATCTATCACTCCTGCTGAATTTCAAGAGTATTTGTTCCGCCTTTTCTTCTAAGTAATTAATTCAGTGCAAACTATAGCAACTGAGGTTGCTTTTGACATTCAGTCTTTTGAATGTTATCTGAATGGACAACTTGTTTTTGCCTTTTTTATAAAGATTTTTTAAAAATTTCTATTTCAAAATATGATACTGACAAAAGAGAAATAGTGTGTATTAACACAGACATATTTTCCTTTCTGGGTGGTTTTCTTTCAACTAGTCTTCTAACTGCAGAAACATTACAAATAGCTTCTAATCAGCTTATCACGGACTCAGAGGACAATTTATTTATCTTTTAAAAGTGGGGTCTAAATATTTTTTTTGGAAAAATTTCTATTCACAGGACTTCTTAGAACATTCACATTATATGAATTTATAGATCATGAAAATAAATTAAATTATAGGGGTAAATACAATTATTGTACCAAATTCATTGGAAGGTATTTGTTAGATAATTCAAGAAAGAAAGTTCCCATAATCATTAAATTTTTCCAGTGTACCACATCAGGTCAATGCATAAAAGATGATATTGTTCCAGTCTAGCACTTCTGAATGGGGATGTGACTATGAACTTATTTCATCTTATTGCTGTCTGCAGTGAGGCAGTTATAGCGAAAGTGCCATTTCCTGAGATATACAGCCAAGGTTACGGCTGTCAGGTCATTGTCTTTACAGGTTAGTTATTCACATTTTTGACACCACATGTGTGCAGTTAGTTTTCTCTCACTGACTTCAAAATGGTTACAATATAATTTGGAATTGAAACTAAAAGTAACTTTAACATCCCTATAGCAGGAAACTAGAGGGCACATCATTGGAAACTAAGATAGTGGCATAAACTTGACATTGAAACTAACACAGTTGGAGGAAAGACCACCAACCATTATTTCTTTTACAAAGCACACCCTTAATATGGGACATGAGACAGTAAAATCCACATATGTAAATCGAGCTGTTAGAGAAGAATTGTGTTTAACAATGTGAAATGCAACTGAGAGTCGATGAAATCGCAAGCTCTTTAAAATGAACAGATTTCACAATTATAATAGGCATGGAAATAATTAAAAAACTCACAGTTTAATTGGAAGTAGTTTTATTTATTAACAGTACAAGAAAAAGTGGAGCAACTTATTAGTATGCTATCTCACATTTTGAATTATATAATATTGAAAGTATAAAACATAACATTGTGAAATATTCAAATTGATTTCAACCTTTTCCTTAATGCCTTTCTAGTTTCTGATCTGTATTTCAAGGAGTTCAATTACCACTTAAAAAATTAGACTTGCTAATCTAATATACACACACTGATGCACACACATATGTGTACTCTTTATTTACATACATATGTATATGTACACTGATACGCAAAATATATCCATTTTATATATTTTGGATGAGTATTTAGCGTGTTTGCCTAGGAATGAATTTCCTATCACATGGGGTAAGTGCAATTTCCTTCAGTATAAATGAAAACAGTCAATCATAATTCCAAAGCTGCAAAGTTTGGTTAATCATTTTATTTAGTTGAGTTTAATTTGTAGTTCATTGCACTGGGAATTTAAATTTTTTTTTTTTAATTTTTGAACAACCTTACACGATTTTAAC